>JAVSBS010014868.1:62003-90373 GCA_033124195.1 Coracias cyanogaster | reverse complement strand
CTGTAAATTTCTTTCTTCCACGAGATTTCCTTCAGAAGCTCCTTGCTCATCCATGCAGGTCTCCTAGCATGTCTACCCGATTTTTTACTCAAGGGAACGCACCTATCTTGGACTTGGAGGAAGTGGTATTTAAAAATTGACCAACTTTCCTGGGCTCCTTTACCCTCCAGAGTCTTAGCCCATGGGATTCCTGCAAGTAGATCTTTGAAGAGTACAAAGATAGCCCTGCGGAAGTCCAGGGTCGTAATCCTACTTATTGCCCTACTTCTACCTTGTAAAATACTAAACTCCACCATATCATGATTACTGTTGCTGAGGCTGTTCCCAACCTTAATGTCCCCTACTAATCCCTCTTTATTCATTAATACAAGGTCCAGCAGCACACCTCTTCTCATTGGTTCCTCCACTACCTGCATTAAGAAGTTATCATTGAGGCACTGCAAGAGCCTTTTGACTGAACATGCCTAGCTGTGTGGGCTTCCCAACAAATATCAGGGTGATTGAAGTTACCCACGAGTATCAAGGAATGTGCTCTAGAGGCTACATCCAGTTGTCTGTAGAAAGCCTCATCAACATCTTCTTTTTGGTTTGGTGGTCTATAGTAGACCCCCACAACAGTTTCACCCCCCTTTGCATGTCCCTTCATTCTTACCCACAAGCTTTTAACCTGTTCTACCTCCCCCCTGGATAGAACTCGATACATTTAAGTTGCTCTTGCACATAAAGAGCAACACCACCACCTAGCCTTGTTGGTCTGTCTTTCCTAAATAGTAAATAGCCATCCATGACAACATTCCAGTTATGGGAGCCATCCCACAATGTTTCAGTGATTGCAACTATATCATAGTCATGCATTCTAAGGCAGATCTCCAACTCCTCCTGCTTATTTTGCATACTCTGTGCACTGGTATATAAGCATTTCAGAGACGGAGTTAAGCCACCAGTTTTCACTCTTGCTATTTGACCGTTCCTGGCCACTTCCATGGTTACTAACTTATTAGTGAGCCCTGTGTTGTTATTGTCCCATGTATCACCATCATCCACATTGAGTAGGACAGTAGTCTGAAGGCTGTCCTTAGGCTTGTTTCTAGTGAGCCTGGTTTTATGCCCTTCCTCCTTCGAGCCTAGTTTAAAGCCCTTTCAGCCCTGAGTCCCTGGGCTGCAGTCTGTTATAGGGGCTAGGTATATGCGTAGATAAAGGTCTCCAAGCTTAGTGAAGTCCCACAGAACTTTCTTTCCTAAAAAACCACATCCCTTAGAGCACTGGGTTGAGGTCAGACCTCTAAGGCAAAAAAAGTTATTTTTGAGCAGTATCAGAACAACTGGAAGCATGCTATGTGAGATGCCAGATAAGCACACAGCCCCAAAATACACCTAATTTCAAAACGTGGTCTTTTCTGAACGGCAAGCAACCAAATGAGAAGTCTTTGAGAACACCATGACCCTCACAGAAACCGAGCACAGAGGAACAGCACAGGGCTAGTAGAGCTGAGATGAAATCAGTAGGCAGAGGTGACATCTTTTCTTACACTTAGCCATGCAAAATTCATTTAAAAAGAGAACCTCTGTTTACAAACCATTCAAGTTTTGTCCTCTTGTGGCTACAGCCATATTACTGACATGAAAATCAGAGTCACCTTAACCAGGTGCACATCACCGTCCTCTCCTAGCTGGAATAAGCTTGCCACCTGTGTGGCACAGTTTGCTGCTGCTGGAAAATTAATAACCATCAAAGTAGCAAGCATGAGTCCTTCCAGAGCAGGACATATGCTACCCTAGCTGCAACTGCACAGTTCAGCCAGCCAGTGAGCCAGCCTCCTGCAGCCCTTTGTGGCCAAAGAGTTGCTGTGATTACATTCCAAGTTTAGGCAGCGGAAAAAAAAAAAAAAACACAACAATAAAAATGAACAGTCAGTCACTCTGCCAAAAAAACAGTAGCCTGTTCCCAAGGATGGGTCAGAGAAGGCCAACTGTGAAACTTTTCAGACAGCAGCTTCTAACCAAAACGAGCTCAGCCCTAGCATGCCCCTGGGCTTCGGCTCACTTAGCAGACCCCTTCTGCCTACAGTTCTTCTGAGGCCTTCTGGTCTTGGCTGTAATAACAGACACACATTCAGAATAGTTAAATCCCTGCAGATGAGTTATGTCTGTTGTAGTCCTGTAAATGATATCCAAAACAACTCTAACACAATTCCTGTGCAATTTTGCATTAGGGCCACTCGTTCTCACATTTTTGTTCCTAATGATGGCTTTAGCATCAGTTTACATTCACATTTCTCTTTGCAGAAGGGTAGCATGCCCATACCATGATGGACTGCAGGTGACTAGAGTGAAATGAAACTCCATTGATTAACAAAAAACCCCAACATTTTCTGTGTAGGTAAAATCAATTAATCCAAATGTTGCCTCCTTGCTCTAATGAAATGGGATCTCTAAGCAATTCTGATGGAGTCTCTGGGCATCTGCAGCATTTCAGGGATTGCAACCTAGCTGGTTTTGCTCTTATCCTTCTCCAGCCAGCTCCGCTCCCCACTGCCTGGAAACCCTGTACACTTAACCCCCTCTAGGTTTGGGCTGTATCCAATCTGCTGCTGCCCCATGTGGAGGTGAGGACACGTTGACAGAGAGTCAAAAGGGTTCGTTGTAAAAAGCAATCAGCCAGAAACTGGCAGCAGATTCATGTCAGGAGGTTCACATCTTCCAGTGTCTGTCTCAAGATCTTGTGATGGTGGATTAGGTGCACAGTGCTTATTTGGACTTTAATGCAAGCACCCGACTTTCAGTGCTTGGATCCTTATTGCAAGAGCAACCCAAGGGAACCGTGTGTTTGCTGAGTGTTCATAAACCAAGAGCAGGGAAACATTAAAGCTACTACAAAAAGGGTTGCCTTCTTATTAAACTCCAGGAGCTTTCTAGGCTCCTTGTCCTTGTTTTGTGGCAGCTCAGCGCCACAAGCAAGGGTAGCCCCCACAACCCAATTGCCTTTCATCTAGTTCTCCCCTCTTTCTTAGCTGATGTAAGCTGTCTTGTTTGTAAAAGCCTTAGTTTCTTTAAGGTCCAGGGGCAGTCAGACAAAGACTAGGATGTGGGAAAAAAAAAGTACTTGTGCTGTTTGTGAGTTGTCCTTTTCCCTTTTCATGATGGTGCAGGGGGAATGTATCTCTCCCAAGGGAAACAGCAGCTCATTTCTGGCACTGTTATTTTGTGGCCTCTGACATGGGTGGGTGAGTGCAGGGGCAGGTTAGGAAGCTGGAACTGTGCTAAATCGGAGAAAAACTCCTGATCTGTGATGAAATTTGAGCGCCGAGCTGTCAAGATAATTGAATTTATAAAGTAATTCTCCTCCCCTCACTAGAGATTTTCTTCTTCAAAACTTGTTGCACAGAACTCTTCTGGAAGGAGAGGGTATTGATGCACACACCATCCCCACACCATACAGCTCAAGGCTGATGCACGGTGGGAACACTGACAGAGTTGGAAATGGAAGAGGGGCACCAGCTGCATGCATGGGGTTCATCCTGCAGAAGCAGGAGGGATGCTTGGCAGGGAACACCTCTCTGCTTGAGCTCTGCCTCCCTCCCTGTTCTCAAGGTATCCCACCTCTTCCCTACCCCTCTCTCTCTCTCTTTACATCCCTCTGACTCATGCCTTCCTGCAACATTTCCACCTCTCATTTTAATCTTCCTCCTTAACTTCCAGTTTTTCTGTTCATCCCTTGCCTTTCCTTCCTCTTTTTCCATTTTGCATCATATCATTCAATTCCCTTCCCTATCCTTTCTTTCCTCTTCCACCTCCCTTTTCATTCCTTTTGTCCTTTTCCCTACTGATCATCTTCGTGTTTCCTCCTCCAGCTTAGTCTCTGTCTTGCTGATAAACATTAACTTAGGCCCAGGCAAGTCTGCTCAGCTAAACACGAAAGAGACCTTGAGTTTAATAGATATGAGACCAAGCTAGCACAGGGAACAAGTGAGCAGTTTGTTAGCACATTAACCCTGTCCAGAAACCACCTGGTCTGGTGTACCTCCATCCCATGCCAAGTCACTGGAGCGGGCAGCAAGCACATGGGGACAAGGGGCCATACAAATCACCACCATCGCAAACCTTCCCTACGCACGAGGTCAACAACAGAACAGCAAAATAGCTTCATCAGCTACAGCTTGGCACTTCTTTTGCTCCTCTGCACCCATGAGATCTGCCTTGGCACTTTCCAATTCTCCAGCAGCACTAAAACTCAAGAAAGAGAGCTGCTCATTGCCCAACAGCAGAAATGCCCAGCCAGCATGGCTCTGTGCCAGGCACGGGAGAGCAGACTGATCAGCAGGATGGAGGAATAAAAACTAAGACTGTATAAAACAGACATAGCGAAAATATGAAAACCATATAAGGAATCCATAAAATTCAGACTTTATCTGCTGTACATGTAACCTAAGATAATGTACTTATGCAATGCCTGGCTAGCAGCTTCCTCACAATTACATTTGGTGAAATGCATGATCAAAACAGTTCAAACACTACCATTTACCTCTTCATATTTACATCTCCTTATACCTTTATTAAATTCTTATTAACTTTCCTAATCTTAGCTCCTGAACTTGTATTTGTTGAAAATTGGCAGCCAAGAAATATTTAAAATGTATTCTGGAAGCATTCAAGGCAGTCTTTTTCTTATGACACAAAGCCAGTATGTTTTTGTCAAATTCAAAAGCTGCCTAATTCCCCTTCTCTTTCAATTTCAATTGAAATCTAATTAACTGCAGTCTAATCAATTCATATTTCTTTGTCAAATAAATTTGGGTTTGGCACTGAAGCCAGAGATTTTGTGGCTATGACTTCTTAGCTGTAATTTCAGGCTTGCTACGAGTCTCTGTGCAAAGTAAAGCTTTTCCTGCCTGTGAATTTCTATTTGGTCCTTGCATCTACGAGCACCTGGGGTGACAAAGGCAGAAGATTGTTTGGTTGCTCTCTGCTCTGAATTCCTTCAGCTTCTCATCTATGTCAGGGGTCTAAGCATGACATGAAGCTATACCATGACTAGATGTGATTTAACCAATGTCTTCTGTGTACAAGAATATGCCTTTCTGTCCTCAGCTCCTTGATTTGGCCATCAAATTCCACAAACTGGAATTTCTACCACTCCAAAGATTCAGAATATAGGAGTCATAGGGCAAATATAAGACTAAATCTGTCAGTTTTCCCTGTCTGAATTTTTAATTCAGGTATTGGCACGAAAAGTTGGAGCTGACATCTCTCCATTTACCAAAGTGTCCCTGATATGTGAGCCATGTGTGAGCCATCCCACAGCTCAAATCTCCCACCTGCAGTTTGTGGGGTAGTGGTGGAAGACTGATTTACCCCTAAATCCTCCGACCTCTGTATTACACAACTGGACTAGAAGAAAGTCTCGCTGCCTCAGCTCTGACTTCAAAGACTGACTACAATGCAAAGAAGGAGCAAAGCTGGCTCTCTCACTTGACAATGTGCTCCAATGGTCCTATAGCTCCCTCCTTACACGAATGAGCTGTTCTGATGAAAGGAAATTTAAAAGCATGTGCATCATGAGATCCACCCAGCCCTAGCCCTCTGCAGCCAGAGATGTAACAGGGGGCAAGGGACACGGAAAACAGGGCTGGCCAGGCTCCCTCAAGGGCTCTATTAGCTGAATCTGTGGTGTGTAGAAAAGAGAGGGCAGGCAGCAAAATCCACTTACTGGTGCCCACGACTGCCTGCATAGTGGGGACTATCAGCATTGGAGCAACAGCAAGGAGGCACGAGGGAGAGCACACAGCTGAACAGCTGGAGCGTGGGACACGTGACATTCAAGACAGGTCCTGTCAGCCCTTGCTAAGGCTGGGCATGCCCTAGCTTGTACACAAGAAGAGCTGTAAGCAGGAAGGCACTGGTAAGGAATGAATCCAATCTCTCACAAAGCCATCTGGAGACATCAGAGGTGGAACCAGGACATTTTGATAGATACTGGGTAAGAGAGGAGGGCTACTGCTTCCACCCTAAGTCTGCAGAGAAAAAAAACACACAGAACATGCAAACAGGATACTTGCTAGCCTCAGGACTGCAGGGCTTCTGAGCAGGACCTGTTTTTAAAGATTTCTGCACTTTGCCAGCCCTTTTGCTTTACAGCTGGATCCACAGCCTTACTTGCCCCAAAAGTCCCAGGAGCTATGGCAGAAATTAAAGACTCTTTCTAGGTGTCCCCTTTTTCCTGCTCAGAGAGCTGTATTGTGGCCCATGCCTCCATTTTCTTCACTTGCTCACAGCTGCAAGAAGGCACAACCTTTACCAGCGCATTGGGAATGGGCAGGGACTTCAGACAGCACGGGGCACCAACCCGCATGGGGTGTGCTCAGCACGTGCAGCCTCCTCTCCATGTCAGTCACCTATGGATTCCTCCGTAAAAACATTGTCTTCGCAGATGCTCTGGCTCCCAATTGAAGGGTTTTTTGGATCTGATCTTTTGCTACATGGACACAGGTTGCTCCATGATGCAGAAAGCATAGGGCTGCCAGGCAGCCCCCACCATTGAACCTGCTATCAGCTTGCTTGATATATACTTGAAGAGCAAGCCATGCAGGCATTTGCACACATTTGGCACGGTTTGGTGCCTTCACGGCCAGGCTTCAAAATGCACTCTAAATAGATGAGCCGAACTCCTTTCAACACCTACCATAGAAAGGATGGAATAACATCATATGGGATGTGGCCAGACATTACACAGCAGGCCTCTAAACTGCTCTGCAAGCCACAGTGTACTCAGCTAAGTAGTTCTGCTTATCTTTTTTTAAAGTTAGAGTTCATCACACTGCAAAAAGACAAGTCTCTGCTGACATAAAAGCTGAAAGAGAAATAAAGAAAAAAAAAATCCGTTGCTAGTAAAACAAGGAAAAAATCACATCTTTTTTTCCCTCCTTTTATTAAAAATAATCATAATAACTAAAGAGGCTATAACTCTGTTAGTAAAAAGTAAGATATTTCTTCAGGGAGTGATACATCAATTACTAATTACATAGTCAACTCCAGAGCTATGATGCTTAGTATTCTTTAAAAAGTAACCTGCAACTGTCCGCACCTCCGGTACAAAACATTTTTTTAATATTTTTTTTTTTTAATTGCTCTGCAAGCAAAAGCTGCTGAAAGCTTCCAGAGCCTCTGAGACTGGTCCCTTGCTGCCTGGAATGTGATTATTTCACACCCTTGAACACTCAGATTTCTCTCCAAACTGTGTACTAAGAGAAAACGTCAGAGTTTCTTAATAGTTTCAGAGACATGATATGAAAAGACATAAGCAGGTTTTCACACTGTGATAAGAAAGCCAGAGGGACTTGCCAAGCTCAGATGACTGAAGACAAGCGACGAGGCCTCATTTTTGAAAACTAGGAGTCTGAACAGAGGCTCTGAGCTCTATATTTCATTGCTTAGAGAAGAAAAAAAAAAAAAGGGTGTCTGCATTTTGGTCCTGTGAGCCTTCTCTGGTGTTGCCTTTTTTTCTTTTTTTAATAAAGCTTTAGAGTCACATGGTAGGGAATTAGCTTATAAGGAAGCAAAGAAATCAGATGCAATAATTGAGAACTACACATAATACAGGCAGAGTACCACTGCCTCCTTTTTTTGATTCTTCTCTGATGTGATTCATTTCGTTTTGATGACTGCTTTCATTTCAATATGTTGTACATCTATGGATAGTTTTACTAGGAGAAAGCAAATGAAATAATTAGTATCATTAAGGAGGAAAAAGTGAGTGTAAGTTGGGGGGGGGGGGGGGAGGGCTGTGCTTCTGATATTTCTGCCTTTGGTTAAGATGCTATTTAGCCTGCTGCTTGCTGGTTTCCATCTTTATCTGATCACTGCTTGAAATACCTAATTGCTATATTTATTACAGTTTTCTTTAACTTGCCATAATTTTATATAAACTTTCATTTGGCATTGATGATTAGCTAACTAAGATTTTCTGAGCATTCTACTGTTTGCACTCCTGCTAATAAACATTTAATGGTCTGAGATTTTAAAGTCGTAACTATGCAAATTCTGGCCAGGTCCCTGAAGGACCATGGTTAATTAAAAGCAAAAAGAAAGCAGAAGATTGGCAACACAATTCCCTGTCTTGCAAGATTAAGGCCAATTGGTGTGTTCCAGGCTAAGCTGCATCTTCCCAGCATGGAAGGGCACTGCACGGTGCCAGTTTTGTTTCCTAGGAATGGCTGGGCATTTGAGGCTGGGGGCTGGTACCTCTCATCCTTCAGAGAGCTGCCAGCCCTCTTTCCTGGGCTGAAATGCAGAGGGATGGACTTGGGGCTGTAAGTGTAAACCACTGTCTTCCTTGTAAGAAGCAAGTCAATCTTCAGAGGTACATGCATTGATGCTGCACAGGTTTGAAAAGAGCTTGGACAGATGGATTTGAGAAGCAGCATCTCTGCAGGTTTATGGAAGAAAGGATGCAATATCTAAGGAAATAGGGAAAGCAGAAATCCAGGACAATAGATAACTATCAGAAGGAGAAAGTACAAATAATAGTAATAACAACAACAACAATCTCAGCTAATAGAGAGCAATACTTTCCAGCCTCCCAGTGTGAAAACTGCATAAAGCACTCCTGAAGAAGCAACTAGCCAAAAGGCACAGGGAGCAAGAAGGAATGTTCTGTTCAATCTAAGGGGCTATCAGGCATGCCTGAGAAGAGAACTCCAGCTGTTCAAAGATGCCAGAAAACCCTCTCCAAAGGCTGCATAACTACTCAGAAAGGAAAGTATGCTTTGGAAAAGAAATGAAGATATCAGGAGAGCTGTGCTGCCATACTGTAAGTGAAATGAGGTTAAAAAAAGAAAACTTGGGAAAAATGTCAAACTTCCAGGACAATATTTACCCACGATGATGTGTTCTAAAATTAATTTTTTTGTTATCATGATATGCCATAGATTATAGACAATTTCTGATGACAATGTACAAGAAATATGCAGCTGAGATCCTTGGTGACCCATACTGGCCAACAGGCAAAGGAGATGATGGAGGAATCTGGTAACAAACTGCTGGCTTGGCCAGTCATATAAGGCAGGAAGCTTGTAAAGCACTGGACTACCTCTAGAGAAACAGAAATATTAACAAGCATTTCATTAGAAGAATAACTAGTTTTTTGGGAACTGAGAGATAGACCAGTCAGGAAATTGTTAAATGAAAGACCAAAGGGGAAAGTGATGAAATTAGGAAAAAAAGTTAATTCTTACAGAGCCTCCATGTAAAGAGGAGAAAAATGGTATCGTCTACATACCAGTGCCAGGGTTCTGAGTAATAAAGTGAATAGGAATTGTTCATTTTATGAGCCTAAATGGCATTAAGAAAGCCTGGTGGGAAGATATGCATGAAAGGAAAATTAAAATCAAGGATTTTAACCTAGCTAGGGAGGCTCAAGTGGACAGAAAGGGAGAGGGAGTAGCACATACTGTCAAAAATGGCATTTTCTAGTATGAAATCAGTGACAATTTGGAAATTAATACCTTCAGATTAATTTTCTGCCATATAAAGTAGAAAATTCCTCTGGGCTAGAGAAGTGGGCTGACAGGAGCCTCATGAAATACAATAAACAAATGCACACTCCTATACATGTGCTGGACTCACCTGCTGCCTAAGGACCGATGGGTAGCAACTCTGCTGGAAAGGACCTGTGGGCACTGGTGGACAGTAGGCAACACATGGTCCATGCAGGGAAGGCTGATGGCATACCAATCAGCACCAACAGGAGTGCAGCCAGTAGATGAGGGAAGGGATTATCCCCTCTACTTTGCACTTGACAGACCACATGTAAAATAGCACATTCAGGTTTGGGGCCTCCCATACAAAAAAGATGTTGGTGAACAGAACCAAAGTCAGTGGAGGGTCACCAACACTCTCAGGTGCGGAAGCACTTGTCCAGTGAGGAGAGGCTGAGGGATGGGGGCTTGTTCAACCTACAGAGAAGATTTTGAGCGGACCTAACAGGGGCTCCTTGGTACCTACAAGGTAGGAGGTAAGGAGATGAAGCCAGGCTCTTCACAGTGGTGCATGGCAGGAGAACAAGACAAAACTGACATAAATACAATTAGGGAAGAGAGGTTCAGACTACTTACAGAGATAACTCAGCAGTGGGGCTGGTTTTCAAGACTTGATTGGACAGGTCTGAGCAACCTAACTTAAGCTTGTTATTAGTAGAAACCTCACAAGGTCCTTTCCAACCTGAATTATCTATGATCCTATGAATGTGATTAGGTATGTCCCAATTACACTAGAAAACAGGCTGTTTAGCTCTCTTGGTATTGGTCTGTAATTCATAGGAGAAAAACCCTCCCCTCATCCATCTGCAAGTGTTGAATTTGGATAATGTGTTAGGGGACACCTAAATCTCCTTGAAGTTTCCCAGCATTTACAATTATATGCCTTACAACTCAAAGAAAATTGCATTTAACTATAGAAGATATAAAGATTGTCTATTAAGCGCTTTTTCTTTTTTTTTTTTAAATCATAGATCTTAAAGCTAAGACTACGTGATTACATGTGTTATGTACAAATCAACTAAAGTCATCAGCAGTACTAGATACACTTGGTGGATTAGAGGGGCCATATTGATGAAGCTGAAAACACACAGAAACAGTCACACATCAAACCGGTCAGGATAAAGACTTTAATTCATGAACTGTGGATGGCAATCAAGTGGTGTTTAGGAATATTCATCAGCTATCCAAGAAGCTTCAATAGAGACAAAGTTAAACAGCTAAAAAGATAGTACAACATAAGTGAAAGCAAAAGCAACAATGTAACAGCAAGAGAGGTGAAGCTGATACCAATGAATATAAATTAGGTGATGGATATTATATAAAATTTGTAAGAGAACTGAACGAGCACATATAATAGTACAAGTTAATCACTGGAACAAGAAAACAGAATTGTCATGAAGAGTGTAAAAAGGCAGAAAACTTCCATTTTAAAAAAGTTCTATGGGGAAGGTCAGATGATGTATATGTACCATATACATGGTAATTAACTAGTTTCAACTCCAGCTGTGATCAAGTATTTTAGGCTCTGCCTATCAAAATAGGGATATTCTAAGATAAGCAGGCCCGGGCAATTTATATCCAAGAGTTTTAAAAGACATGGCCAGAAAAGATCTAGACCAGTACTGATGATTTTTGATTAGTCTTACAAAACTGGGACGGCATCCAAGTATCAAAGAAATTCTCATATTGTGCCAGTGCTTTAGAAACACAGTGATTGCAATAGGCCGACTGGACTGATGCTGACCACAGTGCTGTAATGAAATCGCCAATATGTAGCTGTGATAGATTACAGATTAAAGGTTGATAATAAAATTAACCATAATCAACACAGGTTTAAGGAAAAATAGACACCATCAAACTAATGTGCTATAATTTCTTATGAGATTACAAGTCTGGTTCACACAAGTGATTATGTTGATATGGCTGGAATGATATGAAATCATCATGACATACATTAGCTGGAGAAAAACTGCCTAAGTAATAAACCTTACATGCAACCGTAAATGGGGACTCATTCATGAGCAAATGTGCTTCTGTAACACAGTTCTTGCTGCTTGGTTCTTATTTATCACAACCTGGCAGAAAAATAAAAATAATAATAATCAAAATCCCTGATGGATTTTGCCGTTGAATGTATTTTTGGGAGAACAGAAAAGGAATCAAGAGGACAAGTCAGCAATATAGAACAGTATGAACTGCTTTGGAAATGCAAATAATATGTATTCCAGTGTGAACAAATGGAACAGCATACATCTGGGAACAAAGTTTGCTGTTCTAATGGGAAAGGATTTTCTCTCTTCAGATGAGGAGACTGAGAGAAAAAAACCCAACCAAATAAGGTTGAAGCCAATGGAGAAAGCAGCTGAATTAATTGATAGGGAGATGATGTGATAGATTAGATGGGCTACTGCAATGCTTTGCTGTAGGAACTAGGAAAATTCAGGCTGGAATAGAGACACATACCACTGAAGGTACTGAAGCAGCTACACAGAGTACTAGGTCTTGTTCTGATGTCCACCACTTTTAAAAGCTGTTAAAAAACACTGCAAGTATATCTCAAAATGCCAAAATATAGAAGTCATGCCATTCCTCCTATCAAAGGTAAGGTCAGGATGGGATTTGACCACAGCTACCTGGCAAGCTTCAGTGCGATAATGGAGAGAGGCAAAGACAGGGCATTCTCTGAAAGATAGACAAGCCTATAATCAGCCATTGGACTCCAAACAGCCAGTAGTTAAAGAAATATTTTGGACATATTTTGGGCACATGCTTGTAATCACAATCATCCCTCCAGTCACATAGTGAAGCCCTCTTCCCACTTAACCTACTCACCTATTTACACAAGTAAGTTGCATACCAGAACATGCTGTGAGGATGCTGCACAGGAGGGCAGAGATAGACATAATTCTCACCATAGATCATTAATTACAGCACTTGGCTCAACTGAGGCAAAACAACCACTCCCTCAGTGGAATTAATGCCCCCAGGACCAGGCAGGTTGCATGAATCCACTCCTTGCGCAAGGACCCTCCCAGTGAGACAATGGCATCATCTCCAACCACATGTGAACACAACTGCCTCAACACAGTAAAGCAAGCAGGAGAAATTGCTCGCTCTTTTTTTGCTAGAGAACTGCCTGGCTTAAAAAGTTGATGAGTGCTAGCCCAGAAATAAGTGACTCTTCTCTTGAATTCATGCTCATATAGACACTGGCTGACATTTCCAATATGATTAGTGTTCACATTATCTCAGCTTTGAAAACATAGTAGGCTCTCAACTTTAGGAAGCTGCCCTCTGAATATGCCTCAGATCGAACTCTCCAAATGTGCCCATCACTGTGGGAAACAAATGACGACAGAGAAGACCTAATCACAAACACAGGGGAAGAGGGACTCCCACCAGGACAGATGGTGGTGAGCACAGTCTGCTTGAAACGTCTGGCAACCTGCAACCTCCTGTTGCCAGCAAGCAGTTGGGAACTGGAGCATCGGCAAGCTGAATCTGCAGCCCTGGTTGCTTGTGTGCACAAGGGCATCAGCATTCTTCAATCCAAATTACCTCACTCAGTTTTAGGAGCTCTGAGAGGAGCACTTGAGGAGAGTGGCGACTTAGGACTGTTTGGGGTTTTTTCTAATCCTTTCTGAAAAAAACATGTTGAAGGTAGTTGGGGGAGGGAGTGTGCAAGAGGGGAAAAAGTTCTGGTGATGTCAGCTCCTATTGCCATGGAAACTGAACATTTTTAGTGACAACGGAGTCTTCCTCCTTAAACTGCTGGGTTGCGTGGGGAGCAGGAGCAAGCAGGGCAGGGGCACATGAGGGAATTCAGCGAACTAAAACTATAGCTCCTGGCTTTCCAAGGAAATGAGGAGAAAACTACAAATGAATGCCTGAATACAGGGTTTACGTAACCAAAACACTGTCTGGGGCAATACAATAGCAGCAAGTAGTCATTATGCTCTTTGATAAAACATGCTGTCATGCAGCTAGCCAGATGGAGGTATGTCAGCTGCCCAGGAACACCCAACAGAACTGTCCCTTGCCTGCACTTTGCTTTTCCATGCTACTGTTTATTCTTCCAACCTTTGCTGCCTCATTGGTGTTTACTTAGAAAGGGAGAAAGGAAGAGAAGAAGCTGAGAAGTATAGTCCTTATTCTTGAAACTGAGAGAAGCTGGACTTTGAGGCAGTGCAGTACTTCCCAACATCATGGACGTTTTCTTGAGAGCCAAATTTATGACCTGCCTTGCAGACAATGAGAGTCCAGAACCATGAAAAGAAGAAGGCCTTTTGGGAAAACTGATTAGCGTCTGATCAGGATCTAACTCACTGGCTTGGAGAAAACATTCAAGACATAATGCAGGATGTCTTCTCCTAGTCAGAAGGCTAGGGCAGCATCTGGACCCAGGCTAAGCTGAAGCCATGATCCAGGTGTGGGACAAATCTGGATAAAGCTTGGGGCTTAAATTTGAGGTTAAATAAAAGTCTAGAGTCTGTGTGTAATGGCAAATTTGAGCCTTTCATTTGATTTTAACAGTGCAGACAATTATAATGAATTTCAAAGAATAATGAATTAATAACCACAAGCTTTTATAACTCAAAATACATTATATAGTCATTAGTTCTATATAACTAAATGGAAAAATCTTTCTTTAGCAGAAGTCTTTTAAGATCAGATATTCTAATGAGATTACTATCATTTCAGACCATCATCTCATGAGGACAGCTGTATAGAAATCAAGAAACATTTTTTTTTTCAGTTTTGGACCTGAAATGAAAAATCCTCCACACTTATTATTTCATACCTAAGGAGTTGATTCTGAGACTCCTTGGCATTGAAAGGAGTTCAGATACGAGCTTTTTTCCTAGTACTGCTATCAGATGCACAAAAGACATTTGCTCTCTCCTTAAATTTCTGCCAGTAATAGCAAGAGAGGGGTTTACTCCATTCTCACTTAGCATGGGTTTCACTTGCATCCTGCATGGACTAAGCACCTCTTCCATTTAGCATTGCCCCACTGATTTCATCCTTTCTCCAGATAGCACCATTCACATAACATCCTTGCAGGGACACCAGGCAGAGCGAGACCCCCAGTTCCCAAGCCTTTTACCCCAGATACCAGGGATCCTGTGCCCAGCTGGAGCAGAACCTTCCTCCCAGCATACCACAGCACATCCCCGACACAGAGGAGCACCGTGTTCTCCAGGGTCCCCCTTTCAAACACATCTGTTTTTCCCTTTCCTCCTCCAAGCCTGCTGTGGTAGGGTCTCGCTTTCCCTGCATCCAGCCACCAACAATTTTGCCACCAGGATCTCAGGCTAGAACATACGATCTGGCTTTTCTTACCACCATGTGTCAGGTGCTTTAACTTAGCCTTTCCTGACAAACTAGCTGTCCCCATGCTGGGCAATCTTAAATCAGATGCTAATCACAGCAGGCTCAGCCACAAGAAAGGTCTTCCCATCTCATGCATGTCACATTAATTCAGAAAAGCTACAGCTTTCATCTGCCTCTCTTCCTTTCATGCACAAGCTGGCCAAGATTCAGTCTTCAAACTTTTACAATTGAACTGAGTTTGAAAATCTCTGCTTCCCCCAGAAGTAAACAATTCTATGCCCATCCCCCTGGATGGGAATCCAGGGGGAATGACTTTCAAGTCTTGCTGTAGAAGAGGTTGAGTCAAAAGCAAATATAAAGACAGTGCTTCTCTGCACCATGGGGGAAAACTGCAAAGTGAGCTTGAACTCACTGCTGGCTCAGTCATACACACTTCCAGGTAAGTGCAAATGTAGATAATTTCTTGCTGGGAGGAAGTGGAAAGTGGAGGTTTCTCTCTGAAAAGATGTTTACTTGATTGCTGTGAGAACAGTAATATTACATATTCGTTATATTTATTTCTGATCCCTTCTTTTTTTTTTTATACCACAAGGCGATCTAATTGAAAATGGACAAATTCCAAAAAAGCACATGCCCACTGGTATCAGAGATGGACATTTTGCTGTGATTCTATAGGCAAATCCTGGCAGTCTTTCCACTTCATACATGGAGAGAGGAAATTAGAGATTCACCATAGCAACTTTGTTGTAAAAAACACTCAAATGTCAAATTGTCCCAGTAGTACTGTGGGTAAGGCCAGTGCAATACAAAGACAAAAAGCCCAGACTAAGAAAAATAACATTCCTACCTTTGAAACACTGCTACTGGAAACAAAAAAGCTAGCTTGGTTCTGGTAAAGGTTACAGCTCTTCCACTCAGACATTTTAAAACCAAACAAAAGTTTCCGGGCTAGCTCTTCAGCTGGTACAAATTAACATCCTCTACTGAAGCTGTGCGAGATAAATGGCTGTGCATCAGAGTGGGAGCTAAGCTACCTTGTTTACTGTTTTTTTCCATAGACTGCTAACAGTAGCATGTCTGATTCCAGTTTAGCAGACCTACCGGTGTTACCAAAAAAGTAGCACCAGAGTGGAATCTTTCACCTCAGTTACCTCATTTCTGTTCCATGCAATATTCCAGCAAAACACAGAACAAAAACTCAGAAACTATCAACCTACCCAGCCATGACAATGAAGAAATCCAGGCGGTTCCAGGTATCTCCAAGGTAACACTTCTTGCCAAAAATCCCCAGGGCTACCATCTTTAAGACCATTTCCATGGCAAAGAAGATGAAGATGAAATCATCAAATACCTGCCAAACAAAAACCCAAGAGCACATTTGATAAACGTTGTCAGCCTTGGACTTTAAGACGCAGAATGTGAGATAAATACAAATTTCAGTATTTCTGAAAATGAGTTAGAGGCAATGCTGGAAAAGCTTCTTCCATGCAGTCCTGGGATCGCAGCTTCCTGCTGCTCAAGTAAGCATGGGGCTTTTGTAGGTTTTTTTTACCTCCATGGGTGAAGTAATACACATAGACTCAGAGACTCCTTACGTGGACTTGAAACAAGGCGTTGGCTCAGCATGAGCAGGTCCATACCTGGCCAAGGATACCCTGTCCTTCCAAGGTCTCCCAGGAGGGATTCCTTATCACCCCACTGCAAATGGCTCTGCTGAGGATATAGCACAGCTTCATGCACAGCTTGGACAGCATATACCAATCATAGATGGAGGCTTCAGATATCTCAACATCGCAGCTTCAGCAACACTATAGATAGCAACCTTTGCTGTCACCTTTACTTTGGGGAAGCAGCAAGCACAGCTAATGCATTCATAGGCTGGATGTACCCATGGCCCTTCTTGGCATACTTTTTGTTTCTTCTCTCTTTGAACATCCTGAGTGCCACATTACCTGTGGACTCAGTATTGCTCTTGCTCCTCAGAGTAGAGAATTCATTGGAGGCTGCTGTTGTCTCCTGCCTAGATGCTATAACCTTACTTATTTCTCCCTGGCTTACCTCTGAGCTATGTATCTTGTAGCTATGTCAGGAAACCCCTGCTTATGAACAGGATCTGGAAGGTTAGCATCTCTTCAGTATTGCATAGCCACAAGTAGATTTCATTCATTATCTCTCTCTCTCACTCCATTCCCCTCCTCAAAGCAAGCTCTTGCCATTTTACAACAGGATAGCTTACTGCCAGGGACATTCTTGCCAATCTGTCTGGGAAGGGGTTGCCCACATGCTGAAGGAAAATGCATGAAAATTTGTGGCTTGGACTGAGGCACAATCACAACAAGGAGGGAGTTTTCTTACCTGCAAGATTTTACACCTGTCAGAAAGGCAGTCCATATCCTCACATGGCTGGTACATCCCCAGGGTAACGCAGTTTAACAAAATCACCATCATGCTGACACACTCAAACCAGGTGGAAAAGAGTCAAGGAAAACTTCTGTAAGAGCGTCATGGCTGAGATAAGCTTGCTCTAGGCTTGGGGTGACAAAATATGAAGGGAAATAACTGCTGGTAGGCTCATTTATTACATTCTTATGGGTTTTCCCCTTAGCTCCTCACTACTCCACTGCCAGATTAAGCCAAAACTCTTTTGAAAAGGGGAAAGCAGAAGTAGCACAAAGCTCTAAGGTATTTACAGAAGTCACAACATTGCCATAGTTAAAAACATACCCAGTCCTCTCCTGTTGGTTTGCCAAGTCCCTTCCCTCATTGGTTTACTGAATCTTCTTAATACATTAAGAGAATTTCCATGGTGGCCTATACTGAAATGTAGCAGAGATCTCTATGATCTAGGGATTTAAATCAAAATAGAGAGCCAGATCTCTAGGTGAGCCTAGTGATTACTGCTCTATTGGGAAGGGGGTACAACACAAGGCTAGAAGTGTCCTTATTCCGTTCTGAGAGGAGCTAGGAGATTAAAAGCTGCCATATTGGAACAGGTCAATGGTCCATCTAATCTGTTATTCTGCTTCCAGCAGTGACCCATGCTGGAGAAAACTCCACAATGTGCCTAATTAAGTTATTCAGTAACCATAGGGGGAAATTGCATTTCTGACCCCAGCTGGTGATCGGTTTATGCCCTGAAGCATGAGGATTGATAGTCCTTATAATTGTTTTCTTAGCTACACTAGTGTCCCTGCAGATGCTTTGCTTATTCATTTGAATCCTTTGTTGATAATCTTACTAAAATATCTGCTTTGATAATAGTTAGCAGCCGTAAGCTACATTGGCTAATTATACTTTACATTAAAAATTGTTTTCTCCTATTTATTTTTAATTTGTTGCCTTTTAATTTCATCAAGTGGCACTTCATTTATATATTACAGAAGATTATAAAAATGGTGTATTTGTGTGACCTTCTCTGTGCTCTCCACACCCTCTATCTGCCTCCTTTTTACCATACCTCTCCTCCTGAAGGAGCCTTAGGACCTGATACACTATCAAATAACTCATTTAGAGTATTTTAACTCTAAAAGCAGGCACATTTCTGTGATATCTTTCCAGCAATTGCATTGCAAAGCGGTGATGTAGATCTAATGAGAATGGACCTCCAACCTCTGGCAGGGCCATCCTTCTTGTGTATTTTGACACACCTCACATAAACATATCTGCTCAGTTTCCATTTTTGACCTATTAAAAAAAAGAAACTAAAATAACAGAGACAATAAATTATCCATTTAAAATACAACCCACTGAGCGCACTCGTTTTCAGTCTTTGCTGAACTGAATCCAAAACAATGGCCTGTGTCTCTGGTCACTTCTGAAAGACACTCAACATCTATGGTTCGTTCTGAGCAACTCTTCTGTGCTCATTCTCTGACAGTGATTCATGACTAATCCACACAATCTGATCTAGAAGATTATTAATTCTTTCTTTTCTCCCCCACTTGGTTTTCAGTGAGCTACCTTCAGTTGCAAAATCAGACAAGAGCAGGGCACCAGCTCTACTGTGCCAATCATGCTATAAGGTGATTTCAAGAATGTGTTATCACTATGCTTCACTAAGTTAATTCCCAGTGCTGTACAAAGTAATGTACATGAAGCCCACCCTCAGCGTAGGCTTCAAAACCAGAGGCCTCTTCTGAAACACATAAACAAAAAGAGCATGAATAAAATGTTTGCCCTCAGAGGTCTACACAACACAACCTTAACTTTCCACCTTTGTCTCTCAGACACATTTTTTTAATGATCTGACCCAAAGCCCAGGAAAGCAATTGAAGAGGTTTCCATTAGCTCCAACAAGCTCTTCAGGTAAGACTGCAATTCTCTTCTGGACTTTTCAAAATCTATTTGGCATTATCTTTCACTGAATTACAAAACTACAGAATCGTTGAAGTTAGAAGAGGCCTCTGGAGGTCATCTTATCCAACCCCTCTGCTCAAAGTAGTATCAACTACAGCAGATTGCTCAGGGTCACGTCCAGTAGGGTTTTGAGTATCTCCAAGGATAGAGGCACCAGAACCTGTCTAGGCAACCTGCTCCAGCATTTGACTATCTACACAGTGCAAAAGCGTTTTCTTATGTTTAAATGGGATATCCCATATTTCAAGGCTGTGACCATTGCTTTTTGCCCTGTCACTGGCCAACACTGAGCAGTCTATCTCCTTTACTCCTCCCATCAGGTATTTATACACATGGGTAATATCCCCCTGAGCCTTCACTTCTTCAGGTTGAGCAGTCCCAGCTCTCCCAACCTTTCCATTTTGCTGCAGGTATTTTGACAGCTACTGGAAAGGCAGCACCAGTGAAGCCCTGGTGGAGGGATCGGTGCTGAATGACACTCTTTGAGGGGCCAAAAGAGCTTTGGCATAGGCTGAGCCAACAGCTGCAAGAGTCCCACTCCCAGGGCATAATGCTGTCAGCAGAGATATGGACAGGGCCAGTGCTTAGAACAGCCCTAAATGAAATTAATATATAAAAAATGAAAAACATAAATTGTTTTAAAAGCCAGATTTTTTTTCTTCAGCAAACATCCAGAAAACATGACACAAGAGACCCGAAGGCAGGGAGTACTACTCTCCAACCGCAGCTAACCTCAGGGAGCTCAGGTAAAGGGGCTCAAAGTCAGGGGTTTATTTCAGACAGATCTACACTTTTGTGCACATGCTTCAGCAGCAGCAACACATGGGTGGTCAGGATGCTCCCACACTCCCTTTTCTCCTTTCACTGCCCTTGCAGTGCCCCTTCCCAGGCCCCACAGACCCTGGTAGCTCTTCAGGCAGCCAGCAAGACTCCGAAGCACAAGACCTGGCCACCCACAGAAAGTGCTCCCAAAAACGTTGCAATTTGGGCCAGATGTGCAAGGCCCTCATCTTTGTGCTCAAAAAGCTCTGGTCGGCCATACTCAATTTCTCCTTTCCCTGCTTTTTGGATACCAGCTCTCTGAAAGTTTGCCAGCATCATCTAGGTTTCCTGAGGACAATGCTGAATCGCTGGCTGTTCCCGGGCTATTAAAGTGATGTTAGGAAAAGCTGCTGCCCCACAGTTTTCCTTTCAGAGCAGGCAGAGACCCTGAAAAGGTAAATCCAGCCTGCAGGGAAGAGGAAGAAAGTGTGAGGAGAAAATTGAAGCATCTCCTGCCCCGAGCTGGGAGAGGTTGCTACCGGCTTGGGTCGGTTGAGGGGGTAATTAGAAGTAGCTGCTGCCTTCAACATGTCACCGCTGTCAACCACAGTGACTGCCTCCCGTCACCACGGAAACAGCCTGCAGCCAGGTTTATCATCTTTTTTTCAGTGATGCCTCCCCATCCCCGCATCCCTCACCCCCTCCTTTTCCCTGTGCCTGAGCCTGTAATTAATTTCAGCTGCTGACAAAGCCAGTATTCACAATCTGCATCATTCAGTCAGAAGTTTCACTACTAATTAACTTTTTTTGAAGTTAAAATCTCCTAATTACAAGTGAACTTGCTCACATGCTATCCCCCTCTGCCCAAGCTCTTCCTCAGTGCCACTCTCCCTTTCCACAAACCCATTCCTGACACCTTTCTCTGCGAGGCCTGGGGCCTCCAACAGGTTTTGGAAACTAAAAGGAGACCCAGGCATTTATGCCCATGGTCAGCTCCTCTATCTTGGCCACCACAAGATGTTTCAGGGAAGATACTAGAAAACTCACGGCAATCCACCGTGTAGTAATGCGCCCTTAAAGGGAGGTTTTTCTCTAACAGTGACAGTTCACAGTTGACTCAGGCCCTCAGTGATAATGGGGTCATGGGACTCACTTGAAAAAAGGACAAATAGCAAAGGAGAAAGGTCTTCTGACTCCTTTAACCATGGGCTATTCTCATTATCCACAAAATTGCCTCCTCTTGTAAAAGCTCTTGGCTTCAGTGATGAAAGCCACAAGTTACAGAACAGTTGAGGAGATCTACAGGTGTTTCTGTGAGCTGGACATGTTATGGCAGTGCTTGATAACATGATTATGCATAATGTCCAGTGATGTTAGAAACAGGTGATGGGATATAGGCAAAGCTTTTGGGCTCAATTCCTGAATAACAAATAGCGGAAGCAAGGTATGCTGTACTGGAGCTGTAAATATCTCGCCCCTGGAAAACTGGGTACCACCTAAAGTTATTGGGATCAGCCTCAATTTCTGCTTTTTATCACTGTTAAAAATACAGCAAAACAAAATAATACTTTGGGGTGTCCTCTCCTTTTTCTCCTTCATCAATGAGCTGAAGAATAAGAATACATCACACACAAAGAGCTCCCCAGCAGCTGGCATTCCTAGCTACATAGAATGTACATAACCATTTCAAGCACGAAAATTCCTCAGTCTGTTCCTATCTCCAAACCACTCAGATCTTGTGCCAATTCAGATCTTGAATATCTCAGACCTGTTCAACCTGCAGTAGAAATGTATTGGCTAGAAAGCACTTAGAGCAAGGGGAAAAAAGCCAGCCTGTGGTGTAGCTGGTCCTGGCAGCACCTGTTCCTGCCCCAAAACAGAAAGAGCCTGCTGGATAGAACAGTTCAGTGACTGAACTGGAAACATGTAGCCCCATGCAACGCATCCCAAATGCTGGCCACCTATGCACACAACTCTTTGCGGCCTCCCATCTCTGAGCCAGTGCCACACAGGCACAGCTGTAGGCAACCTGCAGGTGAGACATCACATTTGCATGATGACTTGTCTCAGCTTCCCCTTTGGGCTCCTCTCCACCTACCTCTCATCCCACCATACTTCTCACCAGCTAAGTGGCTTCACAGTGTAATTCCAGTTTGTGGCAATGGCATTTTCTTTCCCTCCTTTTGAAATAAGGTAAGGACAGTGCTGTGTTCCTTCCCTACTTTCCTCCTCTGCTTTGTGACCCTCCTGCAAGAAGCCAGTAGGATACTGTAACTGCAGTAGGGCAGTTAATATTTCATGTATAATAGGAGGATTGATTTGTGTTGTGAAGGTCAGAGAAACAAGTAGCTCCCAGGAAGGAAGTGCTTATTTTCGCTCCCTCATTGCTGTTGGCTTTTGCAGATGCCCTCACAGGTGAGTTTCTACCCCCTCAATCCCCTTTTTTTCATATCACCACTCACTTTTTTTTCCCCGCTCTATGCTAATGCATGAGAGTTTCATGTTCTTTTCTACAAAAGCCAACAGAAGCAACAGGGTTCTTTCTCTTCAGCCTCAATCTGCTAAGATAACCCACTATAAAGTTGAATGTAACACCTGATGTTCACTCAAAGGAAAACACGTCTCAAAATGTGTTTGTGTTCAAATAGATCAAAACAATCAAAACATTTCTTGGACAAAAAGCTTTAAAAATCCTATTTTGGAAAGGCTGAAACAATGCTTGTCTTTTTTAGTGCAAAAAAAAATGTTTCAACATTACAGAAAAAAGGTTTTGGGTTTGACCTGACTTAGAACTCTTTTTTTTGAGTTCTGAGTCAACTGAAATCTAAATGCCAATACCCAGCATTGCAATGCTGGGATTTCATGGTGGTCAAGCCATAGAAGGCAATTCATAAAACTTTTTTGCAAGCCCTCAAGGTCAACATGCTCTAGGTGTTCCCATGTCATGTAATCTCTTTTACATGTTTACTTTCATCACACCATTTATACACTCTTCTCACAGAAGAGGAGCACCTGAACTTTAGACAGCTGACATATGCATCATTAAGGTCTTCAGGTCTTTTGCAATATTGACGCTAAGAGGACTGCAGTACTGTCAAAAAAGGCAGGACTGTTATGTTGATTTGAGAAGCACTAGGGAAGACTTAGATGACTTATGATGGTGTTACTGGAAGTCAGTACAAGAAACTACAGAAGGAGGCAGCAGTGAGATTTTTAGTGCTTGGCAATGCTCCCATGTTTCTGTCTGTTGTGCTGGTTCAGCCATCATCATTTTACTCTGTCAAAGATTGCCTGCCCACACAGGCCAACGCTGAACTCAGCAACATCCCGTCAGAGGTCTTCTTTCAGACAGCCCTGCCACAAGTTCCTGTGGGCCCAGCTCCTCTGCTGCCCATTGTGGTGCCAGCATCACCTGCTAGACACACCAGACAGACATAGCTCCCTCACATGGAAGGGCACGACTGAGAGAGCTCAGCAAGATGCAACCAGCCCCAACAGAAGACACACCCAACAGAAAGCTCCTCCAGCTCATCGGCTCCTGGTTGATATAATCCTGGCCTCACCCACCACCCCAACAACAACCACCTGGGTGAGGGCAGAGCCACAGAGACACAGGTGGGCCAGATTCTGCCTCTGGAACATTAAGCCAATGGGAAAAACAAAGCATTCTGCTAGGTTGTGGCTCATTCACAGATCAACTCCAACTTGGGGCCCACAACTCACACCCCAGCACTTCATTCAGCCCCTTGACCTATGGATGAACCACAACCTCCATACACCATATTTACATGCATCATATCTTCACATTTTAGCTCATCATACTGAAAATAAAATACTCCACTCAATTCACTGTCTTTGGGCTTCTCCTCAGAGGTCTGTTTAACAAAGTCCTTCCACCTGGTGAAAGTTCCTTAGAAGGGTGACCACAGCTTTTCGTTGTCTGCACACTTATTTCTCCATCAGGCTGATAATCACTTTCACCTTGTCCAGCAAAGCATCCACTTTATCTCTTTACCATCCAGCAGAGCATCATTACCAAAGTCCACTTTATTTCTTTCAGCAGAGCAATCATTTTCAAAGTCCACTTTCTCTCTTTGCCAAGATTAGTTCTACTCATCACTGTCTCCAACTCCTTTGTGGTTATAGTACCTTCCATTGTCACAGTCTTAATCTTCTTTTACAGAAGTGCTTCACATTCCGTTCCATTATTAACAATCTTCTTCAAACAAGCATTTTCATACATTGTTAATTGCTCTACCATCATGCAAGCCAAAGATTTGGACCAGACCAGGCATTCAGGCCCAGGATCCAGAGATCATTAATTGCTCTACTATACGTTCAACCAAACCAGGCATTTGGATAATTTTTCAGATATAATCACCCCACCAAAATCCAGACTGGGGTCCAGAGAACTACCATCATCCAGACCCAGGATTTTGGAAAACTTTAGAGGCAATCATTGTCCTACCACCATTCAGGCCAGAGTCCAGAGAACTACCATCATCTGGGCAATTCCTCACGCACATCATGAATTGCCCTACCTTTCGGGTGATAATTCCTCTACCATCATCCAGGCCAAGGATTTGGAAACTTTATGAGCAAAAATTACACCCTACTATCAACCAGGCTAAGGATTTGGAAAACTTTACCCTACTGACTCCTAGTCCCAGAGTCTAGAGAACCACTATCATCCAGACAAGAGACCCAGAGAACTACTATCATCCATACCCAAATTATGTGCATCACCCCACCATTCAGGCCAGGGTCTGGATAACCTTTCAGGCAGTAATTACCCTACCATTATCTAATGTCTGGAGCACTGCCATCATCCAGACTCAAGTTACAGGCATTGTCCCACCATTCAGGCCAGAGTCCAGAGAACCTTCCAGGCAATTCTTCATACAGGCACTTTCAGCCATCATATCTCCATAACTATCTTCTTCACACAAGCACATTCAATTCACAATCTTTTATTACACAGAAACTGGGATTCTTCACATTCATCTTCTACACACAAATATTTTCTAAGCTTTTCTACTCATTTTGACTCTTCCTGCTCACTTTCTACTCACAAAATTACTTTCTCAAAGTCCAAGGTTTCTGCTTACTTGCTACTCACAAATGGTCTTTACCACTTTAGTCACTTTCATCACTTTGTCTCTTTATCTCTGCTTACCCACACTTTCTTACTCTCAAACGCTTTCTGCTCAAGCTGGTCCCATCTTTTCTCTTTCTGCTCACCTTCATTTTCTCGCAACCTTGACAACAGCACACAGGATCTCCTTGAGGGTATTTCCAGTCTCATTTCATCCAGTTTCATAGGATCTTCCTTCAGACTGAGCTGTCAACTATGTCAATTTTGTTGTGCTGGTTCAGCCATCATCATTTTACTCTGTCAAAGATTGCCTGCTCACACAGGCCAACGCTGAACTCAGCAACATCCCCTCAGAGGTCTTCTTTCAGACAGCCCTGCCACAAGTTCCTGTGGGCCCAGCTCCTCTGCTGCCCATTGTGGTGCCAGCATCACCTGCTAGACACACCAGACAGACATAGCTCCCTCACATGGAAGGGCACGACTGAGAGAGCTCAGCAAGATGCAACCAGCCCCAACAGAAGACACACCCAACAGAAAGCTCCTCCAGCTCATCGGCTCCTGGTTGATATAATCCTGGCCTCACCCACCACCCCAACAACAACCACCTGGGTGAGGGCAGAGCCACAGAGACACAGGTGGGCCAGATTCTGCCTCTGGAACATTAAGCCAATGGGAAAAACAAAGCATTCTGCTAGGTTGTGGCTCATTCACAGATCAACTCCAACTTGGGGCCCACAATTCAAGCCCCAGCACTTTACTGCCCTTTGGAGGGGACTTCAGATCAAGAACAGATTAATTAGAAAAGACTCAGACATATGCATATTAAATCAAATAAATACCAACAAAGCAAAGCATCATAGGTCAGCCTCTTTGATCAGTCTAACTTCACAGGACTGCTCAGAAAGTAGGTCCTGTACCAGACCACACAGTCTTCTGGCTGTGTAGCTCAAATTCAGATTTAGCTTAAACACTAAGGAGAACCAAGTCATTTGTATCTCATATGCCACTTCATATGCCCCTGTGGAGTTAGGTAAGCATTGAAGATGGCTTTTGGAAAGTTTGGGGGTTTTGTTTGGTTGGTTGACTTGTTTTGTTTTGTTTTTCATTACAGAAACAAAATGAAACAAATCTCTCATTTCTTAAAACTCTTTCCATAATGATTTATTCAGACCTGCTAATTGCAAGCATTAAACTCTCAAGTTAAGCAAAACCAAAACCAATACAAAGAAATTTAACCTCTGGCAGGAAAAATGTACAATGGATATTAAGAGGCTAAGAAGGAATCTGAAGAGCAAATAGACAGAGGTATTAATACAATAAGACAAGTCTTCAGATAATCCAGAAACAGGAAGCCAGTGAGAGATCTATAACCTAGTGTAGGGCCACAACAGGTCATGGAGTGCCCCTAACAAAATGTGAGGCTGCAGAGAGAAGGCAAGGCTTCTTCACAATGCTCTTCACCACAGCAACCACAGGAGAGCCAGCAGAAGTTGTGCCAAGAATTCTGGCTGGCTGGCTGTCACACCACCTGGATGGATATACATTGGTCTTCTAAAGCAACTTGGTGTTTTCTTCAGAAGAGGTATGCAGATCCCACTGATAATTATTCAAATATCTCACAAATACCATGCATCTTCATCCATGCTGCTACACAGCCTTACTATTAATGATTACCTTTTGCTTGCAGCAGCTGGGCCCTAGAGCTTCTTTACTGATAATGACCAACTTTCAAATTGCATCTAGCTTTCCGAGTACAACAGAGCATCTGTTTAACAGTACGTAACATTCCTACAAAGCTGTTGACTATAGGAAGCATGAAAAAACCACAGTATCTAGAAAAAAAAGAACATCTGAGAATATTTCTTTTTTTTTTTAGGTCGGAAGAAAGTAATTACCTAAATTTAAACTTGAATAGGGTATTAGAGGTAATGACTGTTCCTGGAGAAAGAGGTTTTTAATATCCTCAGATGGCTGGGACTGTGACTGCATGTCTTACTTGTGAGCGAGGCAATACTCCACCATGCTGTGGGATGAGTTCAGGACTGACTTGAGGAATCGCACCTCCTGCTGACTCCCAAATGGTGCCTCCTACAGCATTCTGGCTCTGCCTTGAGGTCGCCATCCAAAACCTGACCTGGCTTCACATTAGGAGCTTCAACAAGGTCACAGCATGAGGCAGTAGGACTGCAGCTTGGAACATTATTATGCTATATGACAGCTGAAAGAATTTTTGCTCCAAAATCTCCTAGTGAAAGTGGCAGGTTTAGCAGCTGCTTCCTGCTGCAGATGTGTCTGTAGGGGTAACAGACACCAGTGAAGGACCACCAGAGGAAAACCCTGGAACCACAAAACTGGGATCCAAACCATAAAGGTTTACTGCTTACTGATATTTCATTTTGTGGAGTCAATTCCCTACTGACATCGGTGGCCAAGTAGGGATCTTAGAAGAGTTAGTCTTTGGTTTTGCAGTCAGTTGGCCTTTGCTCTAGAGAAGACCTGAACTTGGTAGGGCAAGGCAGGAAGGCATTTGCAGCTCAGGAGTGATTTAAATTAACAATGTGCTCCACAGTAACAGAATCTGAAGTTGAATGAGGCAGATGAATGCTCTGATACAAGGACCCTGTCATGTATAACCCCAGGAAGTGAGAACACCAGTCAGAGAGGCTGGTGGAGTCACCATTCTCAAATCAGAGCCTGAGCTACAGTGGGGTTTTTTTTATTGGCTTTTTATCTGAATTAATCTGGATGTGGTCAATCTTACTTGGTGGAAATTTCCTTCCAAAGTGTAAAAAAACAACGTGCTTTGCAAGAAAAATCAAAATCTCTCCAAATCCTTCTTCTTTGCTTCTGTGCTTCATTGCTTTGCCTCCCAGAAACACCATATTTGGTGCCATATTTGGCAGTACTGCAGTCCCTCCTTTGGCCTTCAAGTCATGATAGGTTTAAGCAGGGTCCTTATCTTAGGTAGGTCCACTAGACATGCACAAAATAAATATAGCACTATAACAGCATTGTCTATATGACTCAACCTCAAGAAAGGGAGAAGGAAAGAATTAGTGATGATGGATTTGGGAGGGCAGGGAAAGCAACAGAATTTTTAAAATGGAAGGCATTGCTTCTTCAGAAGCAAAGTACAGACCAGTCAGTCTCACTTCCATCCTTGGAAAAATGATGGAGCGGTTCATTCTGGAGGTCATCTCTAAACACATGGAAAAGGAGGTTATCAGGAGTAGTCAGCATGGATTTACCAAGGGGAAATCATGCTTGACTAATCTGATAGCATTCTACGA
>JAVSBS010014868.1:43248-61903 GCA_033124195.1 Coracias cyanogaster | reverse complement strand
CTTGTACTGTCTTCTCTGTTCATCACAGTTGCCTTTGTAGTCCATCCTAGTTTTCAGATGTTGAGTTGCTTTTTCTGCTCTTCGTAACTTCCCATCTATCTCTGGCAAAGGTCACATGAGTCCAAGCTGAGCTCACAGGGACACACAACTCAAACACATGTGAAGGGAAGGAAGTGCACCTTTAAGGAAAGGCTGTCCTGCCTTGCAGGAATATGAATATGACAGTGAAGGCACAAAGGACAGATTATGGAGTTTCTTACAGTTTAAAAGCTGTATGTGTCCTTCTGCACAGGGGCTCTGCTTTCTGCAGGTGCCAGGGCAATATCCTGTACCCCAGCACATCACCTGGTGAAAGATGTTTAAGTGAGCATCTTGCTCCTCCAGACAGCCAGTTTCCAAGGCTAACTGACCTTAAAGGGTACTCTGGCTCCAGTAGCAGCCTTTCTCCCTTCTCCCAGCTACATGACGCTTTCAGAGGATACAGCATCACTAAATCTTGTGCTTGGAGCTTAGCTTAGCAGGCTTTTCTGACAAGTGCTTCAGTACAGAAAGTCATGTGGTGACAAAGCTTTGCAATGAAGTAAATAAAGATTAATTCAGAAGCGTAGGGAGTGCTTGGTAAGGTCACTCAGAAGAAATCGCATACAGTCTAAGCAAAATGCAAGGCAATAATAAAAAATGCTGGGTATAAACCCCTGTTGTTTGTTACATTATTTACCATAATTAAATAAAAGTCATAATTTTCAGAGTTTCAAGATGCTGCCATGCCCTACTTCAAATGCACATTTTTCCCCTCACTGTTTTGGATTTTTTGAAGGCTTGTAGCTGGCCCCTTTGCCCTTGTTCCCAGAGTGTATACCGGAAGAACTGGCACCGATGGCCTGCAGGACACGTGGCTGGAGGAAGGACTGATTGCAAATGACTGAGCCAATCTGTCTCAGCAGATAACTGGAAGCTAGGAGCTCTAGCCAGCACACAGACTGGCAGCAGCTGCTTGAAACCTCCTTGAGGACACAAATGGGCTATGGATGGCATCCTGTAAAGGAAGTTTCTGATGTGTGTGTGTGGCAGAGTTACCTGTAAGGACCAGGAGAGACGCTCATTATTTAAGCTTCTCATCTGAGCAGGAGAAGGGACCCTGTGGTGGATGAGCAGATGTGCCAGTACTCTCCCTGTACATCTGCTCTTTCTCTTCCTTCCTTTTACATGCTGCAGTAAAGAGCACTCAGTGAAAATAAGATTATTAAAACCATCCAGCACTTCCTTTGAAACACTACAGAAACTTTTACTAATTTTCACATCTACCTCTTAAGACATGTAAATATTTTGTTACTGATAAGAAAGCAGGAAAGGAGCAGGTTTTTCAAAAGTGATCCCTGATTTAGGTTGTCCAACATATGAGCTTTGTAGAGCCTGGTTTTCATGGGTGTGTAATCCTTGTCATTTCTAACACAGACAACAGGAATTGTGATGTTCCAAGCCTCTGAGCATCTGGCTCCCACTGCCTCAAGTCAGATGGCCAAAGATCAGACTTCACAGAATCACAGAATCGCTGTGGCTGGAAAGAGCCTTCAAGAACACCAGGTCCAACCACTATCTATCTCTACCAAACCACTTCTACACCATATCCCTGAGCACCTCATCTGGATGGCTTTTGAACATATCCAGGGTCGGTGACTCAACCACCTCCCTGAGCAGCCTGTTCCCTTTAGAAAAAACATTACCCAGAGATAACACAGTAAGTCACTGTCTGGGACTACATTAAAATTCAGGTGTTCCTGACACCCAGTACATATTCACTAAACCCCTCAGCTTCCTGGCTAGCTGACAGATTGCACCATGCCAGGGAAAGAAGCCAACATGACTCATGCTCAATCACCATGATGCCGACAGTATTGAGTGCTGTTTTAGGGAGGGTTAAATCCTGTGAATGTGCTAAGCATTATCAATATTAAAATATTATTAGTATTTTTTATGAGGTATCTCCATGTGTCCTAGATGATATTAGCCAAGATTGAATTCAAATTATGAAAAGTGTTACATAAACATGCGGTAAAACATGCTGCCTGCTCCAAAGAATTTTTCATCTAGCTGAACAGGACAGGCTAACAATGCATTACGATCTCTGTTCTGCATACAAGAAGTCAGAGCAGAGAGAAATGAGCGGATTTACCCAAGGGCAGATAGGAGACTTGGGGCACAGCTGGGAGCTAAGCAACTGTGTCCCAATTTGTTCTACAGCATCTTTGACCAAAGATCATTCTCCATGTCAACTACAACTGCATTTGATGAGAACAGTGCCCACAGGAACGGTTCTCCCATAAATATTTCCTGAGAACAATGGAAAAAGTGTCTTAAGTTCCACTTTATAGAGGCAAGTAATGTATTGCATAGATTACTGTAAACACAGGGCTCCCTGCACCTGTTCAGAGAGTTCTCTAGCTGTTCAGGTGTGCAGTGCACAGACAGGCAGGAGCCAGAAGACCTATGCTCTCTACCACCATCTCCTACTGATACCTTCACTGAGATCGCCAGTCATTGGGATCTCAAGATAAAATTCAGCCCATAGTTACGGTAGCGTAACACTAAATCCAGTCTAATACTCTCACATCTTTATTTTTTCCAATCTGCCAAAGAATTTGCTGCCTTGCAAGGGTGCTCCAGGTTCCTTTGATAAAAGGGTGCTATGTAAGCACAAATTAGACACATCTGACTGCAGAATGATCAGCTCCAAAAAAAGGAGGTCCCTACACAGCAAGTTACTAATAGCACAGGCTTGCTAAAGCCTCCATAGTTCTGCTACCTCTTTGATGTCTTTCTGTCTGTTGTATTCATGACTTCTCTTCAGATTTAGGACTAGTAGTACATTCATATGCCTGTGACCTATTTGCTTTCATATAGATTCAACTTCACACATTCTATTTATTCTGGAGTTTTTGACAGCGTCTGGAAATACATGCCTCTTCCTCTTATTTACAGCCTAACTTATTTTTCCCTGTACAGTTTCCAGTCAGAAACTATGGATGTGCATTAATCTCATTTCATTTTGGACATAGCAGTTACAGCCTAGCTCATTGCACCATCTTTTCCAGGCGTGCCAGATATTTCCCTTTCTCTTTTCAGAGTCTTTCTTATGAGCCTATTGCTTTTGTTTTAATTTTTAACAGCCATCTCCAATTCTGTGTGGCTCTGCATGAGCTGCTTCTTTACTGGATTACTCTTCACTGTCTCACCACCATTCGTCTTCCAGCACATTAATTACTGAGCACCAAGGGATCACTTGCATTTTCATTGTCCCATGCAGGTTTCATTGCCTTCTGCACTAGTCAGCTACCCTCAGATTCCTCCCCATTTCCACAGTACATACACTGTTTAAATACTGCCCACAACTACCTCATTTCCAGCAGGCTACTTCCCTTTTGCTTATAGCAGTAAAGTGACTTTGCCATAAAGATAGAATAAAGATGGTTGTCTAGCTGGAACATAGCTAGTACAAAATGTCGGTGAGCAGAGCACAAAACCCAGCCATCCTCCCCTGCTCCAGAGGACAGGGCTCAGGTGGGGTCTCGCAGCCTGCAATGGTCCATTGCAGGAAAGGCTGCATTGTGATGCAGGCATCTCACCTTTGAAACTCCCAGGATTGGTAGATCACCAAGCCAGAGAGGCACCAAGTTACTGATAAACCTGCCCAGCTCAGCAAGACAAGACATTTGCAACAGTGGGCACCAGTGACCAGATATATGTGATAAATTCATTCTTTGTGGATTAGGACAGCTGCTTCATGCCCAGCACAGCCCTGTGAAGGGCCCATCATGAGCAGTAGCTTCATATGCAGTTCTCCAAGATAACACACCAGCTACTACTAGACTCAGGATACCTGCAGTCAGCAGACCCACCACCTTCTGCAGATATATTCTCCCACCCCCTACATGCAGTGTATCGCTCTCCAGATAGATTTAGCAGTGACTTAACAAAGCTTACACCTTCTCTACACAATCTTCTTTCATCTGAGAATGATTCTTCCTGTCCAGATATAATCAGATATGGAGTCAGCAGTGTACTAGAAAAGATTACCATAGGAGCTTTAGCTTTAGGCTTTCTTGCTAATAATCTACCCTTATATTTCAAGACTTTTTTCCCTACAGATTCTTATATCACTGGTACCAAGATGTAGTACCACGACCACAGGCCCCTTCACAGCTATCTCTAATGTACTCATATAACTTGTGGGATTAGACACAGTTGTATGCAGTAGGCAAATTATCTTACAGGTCTCATGGCCATCAGACATCCAGCTGTCTGCATGGCAGACAAGAGAATTATCTTCTCTCCCTATAACCTGTTTGCACATCACATCCACTCATCTTATGCAGCCAGAGTAGCAACTATCAAATCCAAACCAGAAGCTCTCTGTGCTCCCGCACCAGCTGACATCTCTCAAACCCAGAATGCTACCTGGCTGGGAAAGCAACACACATGCAAACTGGCCATACCAAGTGTGTTCTCACCATCATTACCATCAGCAAGGTGCTTCTGAGACTAGTGGGAGCTTTGAAGAGGAAAGTTGGGAGTTCGAGGGAAAGAGTACCTTCCTCTAGTCACATGTCTAATACTCTGCTGATCACATACATGTGCTTCTCCCAGCAGAAGCAGACCACAGCCATTGGCCTGTCCCACTTCAGTTTACCTGTGGCAACTCAGCAATGACAGGACTTGACAAGGAACATGAGAAAAATGCAGAAAAGGACAGTTTTCCTGGAGACTCAGAAGACAGAGAGAGGCCTGAGGGATAAGAAGTCATTGATGTGACCTGTGCCTCAAGCATCCACCCATTTTGCTGCCAGGATACACATTCCTTCACATGTCCATTCCTATGGGACATTGTGCTGTGCAGGAAGAATGTCTATTTTGGTCTGAGTTCGGTAAGGGACCAAAACACTTTCCCTCATATAGCTGCAGTCACCACTTATCAAGGAGAAAAAGAAGGGATGGTCCTGACATAGCACATCTTCAGAAGAGGAGAAAACCCTTATGCACCACTGGTTTTCTGGAAAAGAAGTTGCCATACTGTTCCGATGGCAGAAGACTGAAGCAGGAGGCATCTGCACCTCCACAGCATGCAAAGCACAGCCTCCTCTTAGGAATGCTTTGAGCACCCACTTAGCTTTACTACATTTAAAAAGGTTTCACGTTATTTACAACAGTAGGTGGAAGGAAAAGAAAAACCAGAGCGTAGGTCAGGATAGCAAAGACAGACTTGGTATGCCTGGAGGAGCCAGCCACTGAGGACCTGCAGTAAATCTTTAAAAACGAGTGCAAAAGAGCTCCCATCACTTTCCGGGAAAGAACAGCCTGTCCCTAAAGCCAGCTCTGCTACCAGCCCCTCTGCCATTGGGGAGGATGACAAATTACCAGCCAAGAGCCAGGTGGCTGAGGTCCTGTGGCCCCAAGGGGTGAGGGGCCCTTGCCAGGCAGCGGCCAGGGGCCAGGGGAGCTGCAGTGTGCCGGGTCTGGAGCCAGCCACGTGCTCAAACCCCTGCGAGCTGCTGCACCAGGCTGATAAGGCTTTTTCCCTCCCCCCTCCCTTGTTCTGCACCCTTCTCACCCACCTGCCACCAAGACTGGGGAGGAAGGTGCAGAGGAAAATCACAAATTCACACCAGTATTTTCTGTGCGGTGACCCCTATTATAATTTTTTTGTTGTTTAATTCCAGCTTTGTTTCTCCAGGGTAATTACTGCTAGCAATCCTTCAAATATACTTTTCAGTCTCACAGAGCCATAAATTTCCAAGTGACAATTGTCTTGGCTGCACTGTCATGTACAAAGCTCTTTGCTGGTCCTGTCTATCTCTCCATGCTTTAAGACTATTTCCATAAAGCCTCCCCACACACACACATCTGATTCTTTCCTCCCCCATTAGCAGTCACACTTCTCTCACACACTCCTTTCAGCTGCCTTACAGGGTTTTGTTTGAAGGTGTGTAAGAAAGAAATGATAGACTTATATTGGCCTTGTTACAGGCTGCTGCACAACAACTTTTCAAAGGAAGGATGCCCATGCATGTGTAGCATATGCAAGGATATAGGCCACATACATAAGATGATCATCAGCTGATATGCCTTTCACTGGGAAGGCATATATATTTAGGTGCTTTGAGGGCTTGTTTAGTGTTTTATTTCTTCACCTAGCATATCCAGGCAGTTTGGTGACACGTTTGATGTGCATGTAATTTTTAAATGGTCGATGTCCTCTATTTAAGCCAGTTATACCTGTTTGGAAACTCTCTTGAGAAGAAGTTTCCTTCCCGTGCTTGAGAATTCCCCTAGTTTTTCCAATTAACCTTAATTTAAAAGAAACAGAACAATAAAAGAGATCATTGTTCCCTATCCTCATTACACTGAAACCCTGTGCCCTGCAGAAGGAACCACGTGATCCTTTAGCACTTTCTCCTGTAACTACCACCAGCAAGGTTCAAAACAAAGACCCTGAAGCCAGCATTCCCCCGCCATGCTGTACAGACAAGGTCCTGAGTAAAGCAACCACCTTTCAGCCCACAGCTCAGACAGTGAACGAGTCCAAATACAGAGATCTTGGCAATTTGAGGTGGGGCTAGACAACATATTTCCAGCTCCACTTTCCAGACTCCATCAAGCCTCAGCCACCACAAATCTAATCTCAATAGCATATGAATTTGGGGACCTTTATTTAATTTGTTGCATAATACACAAAAAATGGAGCAATGTGGACATGCATGCTTATGTTTGTCTTGTTTGGGGGAAGAGTCAAACTAAATTATTCTCTTTTCACCCAGTCACAGTGACCACTCTGGGTCAAGTTTCTACTTCTCATTTCTCATCTCAGAGCACTGTCCTCATTGAGAGTTCCACCAGCAGGCTGGTGTGACACAGCACAAGGCTTGGATAGAGCAACCAGGACAGAGGAGAGCACAAGCCCATAAATTGCATGTCATTCTCAGGGAAACACAGCCAGATTATGTACCTGATCCAGGGGGAGAGAATCATCCTTCCACAGAAAGGAGCGTCTCACTTTCTAGCAATGCTCCTGCTTCCCTTCTAGTTGCAAAATGGCTCAAAAAAAAAATTTAAAAGCAGTTTAGCATTGAGGAAGTTATCATGGGTCACCTTTTAGAAATAGAGATGGTTCTTTCCAGCCCCAGTATAGTGAAGCTGAGGGCACGTCACACACCTGACCCTGGCAGGGACAAAAACAGCTGTAAAAAAACAAATCTGAATTCTCCAAGCCCTTCATAATGCAGCCGCTTTCTAATTTGCTTTACAGTGTGTGGTGGTGTGATGGAAAGGTTTTATTAACACAGAACCTGCATAACTCAATTGTAGGTTTTAATCCATTCCAAATCATGTCAATAAAGCCTGTCTGTCTAATCCCCATTCTACAGCTGGTATAGCAGAGGATGGCAGCTCAGCTTAAGGAAATATAAACTGGGACAACTCCAGTGCTTACCATGCAATGCCTTCCCAAAAGTGTCCTATGTTTGTACCTGGGGAGTAATAGCTCATAACTCCATCAGTCAGTGGAGCTCTCCACCAATTTATATATATCTTAGTGCAAAGTTCTGCAAACGACTGCAGCACAGGGGCAGACCTACATCCCACTCAGCCCTTCTTGCTCTAGGAGGAACCTCCAGCAAAAGAGCAGGATGGAGAACAGAAGATGGCAACTGCTTCAGTCTTACCACTGTGACTCAACACTACATGTGCAAGAAGACCACACAGCTGCAGTCAAAAGCAGACTCAAATTTGTTATGGTCCATTTATTAGACTACTCGCACACACATAATCACTTTTTTCACAATGAGGCTGGACATCCTCAACCTAGTTTTGAAACACACACTAAAAACTGCATGAAAAAACTACCTCCTAGCAGGTCTGGGATGAAAATCCTGCACCCACAGGAGCTGGGCTCCCTAGGAATGTTTAAATGAAAGTGGAGAAATACCCAGCATATGCTGTCTTGTGGGGAAGCTGGCTGGTAACCCTAAAAGACCTTTCTCAACTGTAACATGGAAGATAGCAAGACACAGGGGTTTTATCAGTTACCACAGAGGAAGCTGGATTTGGTGCTTGTGACAGCATGATGAAGAGAGAAACTAAAATCTAGGGCAGAGCTTGCAAGACAAAATTCACTCAGCTCTGTCACTTCTGATTTCAGATTAAAACTTCCACCTCGTACTATAACAGTACCTCCAGCTTGCCCAGCCCTATGGTGAAATGTTTAGTTGTGGTTATAGATTTAAGCCTAGGGAAAAGCTCTCTATGCTATTAGGCTCCTTTTGCTGGTGTTCTGTAGACAAGATCTCTGTTAAAGCATTTCTGCTCTCCTTCTTTGCCATGAGGTTACTCTGTTCCTAGACTACACAATTATATTATGAAGGGTCATTTATGAAGGTTCTCAGCAGCAGTATCATTTATTTGAAGATTATCAAATCTAGATTAATAAAACAAACAAATAAAAACGCAGATCTCTATCATGTTGCTGGATGCATAGGGAGGAAGGAATTGTTTGTTTTTCACTGACTCTTTAAAACAAATGTTTTCCTGTCTGGATTAGAAAACATGCCATGTCTGAGTAAAATTTAACTCAAGTCTCCTTTCTGTTGCTCTTCAAGCAGGGAATTTCAGTGACTACTTCACTAATGAGAAAAAAAAATTGATTTGGTTTATTTCAGGAGCAGAGGTTGTGCCTTGGTTCCCTCTGATATATGAAACGTCCCTTGATTGTGCAAATGCATCCTGATGGTGTCTTTGTGTTCCTGTCACTCCTGATTTATGGGGGCCTTTTCTCCACTCAGGAGAAGAATTTGCATTTCAATTTCCATTACTGGTATTTCTCCATGCAGTGCCCCAGCCCTGGAAAGGAGCTTATGCCCTGCTTCTTCGCAGCTGCCCCCCGTTGCACCAGCATCGGGAAAGGTAGAGGAGTAGAGGTGGTACAGGCACTGCTCTGTGAGAACAAGCTCACGCTGCCAAGATCTCCAGCAAGGTGTATGTTTGCTTATACCCAACAAGGACCCTTGACATGTTTGGTCCTGTTTCTCATCCCTTCCTCCATGGAGCAAAGGAAGAGGAGCCCTGTGTCCCACCTGGTTCCCAACACAAGCCCTCACTTGCTCACCTGTTCTCTGAGAAACAGCAGCCAAGGAAAGAGCAAGAAGGACTTGGATTTGCTCAGGCTTGTCCCTGCAGGTGATTCACCCTCCTGCCTTCTCCGTTCTTGCAGCCCTGACAGGAGGACAAGCAGGAAGACCTCCCTTGGGGCCTCATCCTTGCCTTGTTTGCTACAGGGTAGTTCCCATTCTGACAACATGAGCTTTTGTCCTGGTTTCAGCTGAGATAGAGTTAATTTTCTACCTAGTAGCTAGTACAGTGTTGTGTTTTGGATTTATCATGAGCATAATGTTGATAACACTTACATTTTCAGTTGTTGCTAGGCAGTGTTTATATCAAGTCAAGAGTTTTTCAGCTTCTCAGGCCTTGCCAGCAAGAAGGCTAGAAGGGCACAAGAAGTTGAGAGGGGACAAAGCCAGGACAGCTGACCCAAACTGGCCAAAGGGATATTCCATACCATGTGACATCACACCCAGTATATAAACTCGGGGGAGCTGGCCGGGAGGGGCTGACTGCTGCTCAGAGACTGGCTGAGTGGGTGGTAAGTAATTGCATTGTGCATCACTTGTCTTCCCTGGAGTTCATTTCACTCTCTTTTTGTTATCTTCCTTTTCATTACAATCATTATTATATTTTATTTTTATTTCAATTATTAATCTGTTCTTATCTCAGCCCACAAGCTTTACTTGTTTTCAGTTCTCCTCTCCATCTCACTGGAGCAGGGGGATTGAACAAGCAGCTGCATGGTGCTCAGTTGCTGGCTAGGGTTAAACCATGACAGTTGGCAAGCAGACTCCTATCCAAAATCCACCAGGAGCATAGCAAATGCCTAGCATAGGAGGATTGAACGGGGGTCCCAAAGCTGCTCTCCCTCCTAGGCTTCGTCCTTACCTCTCCTGCAAACCCTGGTGGCCACAATAAGTCGCTGTGTCAGCCCAGGCTCTGCACTCCCAGCCATGCACTGTCTCTTCTTGTTTGTGCAGGCTGGATGGGCTGTCACAGGCAGCCTGAGCACAGCATAAACTCTCTGAGCCTACATGAGAGGTGGGCTTGGAGCCAGCAACATGTGGGAAACCACATGGGCTGCATTGCAGACCCTCCTATCCACCTCGCAGCTAAGCTTGTGCTTTGATGGATGTAGTTCATGTCTACCTATGAAACATTACAAGCTTTGAAAGAAAAAAAAAAAGAAGATAGCTTCAGAAACAGAGAAGGAGTTGCCAGGACACATCAAGCTTTAAAGATACGAGTCGCAGCAATGCATTAAGGCTCATTCTTCAGAGCTGTCAACCCCACAGCCGTTATCAAAACTAAACTCTGTTTAAAAAAAAAAAAGAGAAACGAATAGAATTATTGAGTGTTTGTTCAGACATTGAGGCCATGAATTCCTAATAGGCTGTTGGAAGTCAAATGTTGTGCCATGTTCCATAAGCCTGCTTAATTTGCAGTGGCCTGAAACAATATATTCAAAAATACATTTTGCTTTGACTTTTTTGAAGTACATTGTTTTGACCTAGGGGTCAGACTATCACCCATTAACATGTTGACTTTCATGTTATCATAGAAAGTCAAAAGGAAACATGCTGAGCTGATTAAAACATGCATATCATTTCCAGGGGGTGGAGGGCTCACAGTAAGTTTATGCTGATTTCACTGAATCAGCAATTTCCAACTGGAATTAGTTCCAGGGTGAAGTTCTCCAGAAGCACCAGTGGGAACTTACATGCTATCCCTATTGTGCACCTGAGGCTTTATGCATGTATGGACAGATTCAAATACCCAACTTTGGTCCATTTATCTCTACTGAGGTCCTTTTTTTTGGCTTTTTAAAGTTTGTACAGAGTGCTGAAAGCCATTATGTTGGGCAGTATCTGCCCTATGTATCCAGCTTTCAGGTGGTTGCAGAGGAGCTTTCATCAGTGGGGCTAAACTCATGAATGCTGACACAGAGATTAGCTGCCCCATGAAGAACACTTTAACCAGATGAATCTGTGGGAGATCCCATCATCTTCTTTCCTGTAGAGCCCTACAGCAAAGGACCATGGTAATCTCACAACCTATGTTGCATGGCCTGCCCCAGGAGGAAGCTATCCCCTTCCCCAAGGATGCTTAATCCTGTTTTTCTCCCTAGGCTTGGACCCTTTGCAGTGCCCACTATTCCCTTTAGAGAAGCGCCAGCCTGAAGTTCATGAGGGGCTGCAGTGGGATGGTACAGGAGACTGCACCTTCATTTTCCACCGGCTGGAGTCGATCGCCCTGCTCCCAGCGCAGCATACCATGCTAACAGTGAGACAGAGCCAAGCCCCATAGTCCTCAGCCCCTTAAACTTAGCAGGTTCACACAGAAGGGTGGAGTAAGGGGACTTGCTGAAGGTCCTTTCTCACTGTCTAACTCTAACTTGCTTGTTTTCATTACAGGAGATAAAAATGTAAACCTGTTAGTTGGGAAAGCCAAGCTCAGTAATCACATTCCCTCGGCAACTCATGCAGTTTCAGAGGAGACCAGAGCAGGAAAGACAGATCAAGTCACATCTTACACAGACTCTTAAATAAGGTAGGAAGGCTCTACATTAACATTTCTACTACTGGCTCCTTTTCATTTTTCTTTTACTCCTCCCCCTCCCCTTCAAGTTTAGCTTTAAACATCTCAAAATGGGCTGATTTTAAGGTGAAGTAGAAATCCTGGCAATGGATGATGACTAATACACTATGAATGACAGAAACTTGGTGGAATGTTAAAAAGCAAATAGGCTATTATAATAGTTGGCTGCAAGTTATATAGAAAAGTGGGTTCAAACCAAAGGGTTGGAGGAATAATGCAATCTTTTAAATACATCCACGGAGTTAACTCAGAAACCTTAAAACTCTTAAGGGGGAAAACTAAGTGCAGAAGATCATACCATCAACTCTGCATGAATTCACAACCCTAGGAATTGTAATACATTTACAATCCCATGCTGCACATTTATCATTAGGGCTCTAGATAAAGACAACTGGGGTTGCAGTTTTGAAAGAAACAGTGTCACAATTTAAAGAAAATGAAGACAAAAGAATTCACCTATAGTATAGCACAAAGAACACAACAGCTCCTCAGCATTTTAAACAATTGCTTTTTGGAATAGCTAATTCAAGCACCCACAAGAAAAAGCAGCTATTCCTGACCTTTTTCAGTAACATGAAGGAACCAATTCAAGAACTGACAATATCTGAGCCCTTAAGTAATACAGTTCACAATGTAATTAAGTACAATGTCCTAAGAGGAGGCAGTGAATGAAGAGATACACAAGTGACACTAGATTTTAGGGAAGTGTTTAGAGCACAACAAGAGTCAATCAGAAGGACACTACTTCAGAGTAAAGGAAGCAACTGCTGTACAGATGGTTTGGATAATATATAAGTGATGTGGGAAGGGAGCTCTTGGGGTCACAGAATCTGCAGAGGATACAAGTTATTTTGGGTAGGTCAAAACAGCCTCTCAAGACCAGAGAGGACTCTTGGGTGCCTCTAGGGAAGGGAGCTGAGGTCCCCACACCCAGCTCAGTGCTCCTCAGCGAAGCACACCGCCCACAGGCAAGGTGTCCAGCTGCAAAAGAACTGGGAGAAGGAAGGCCACAGATACTAGGCAGGACTAGTCATCTGATGGTGATGGATTTTGCAGAACCTGAGCAGGTTCTGAGAAAGGCAACAGAAGTGATGGACAGCCTGGGAACACTACCCTCTGCAAGGAGAGGGGAAACTTTGGGCCAAATTCTGGTTCCTTTTACCAAGAAAATTTTCTTCCCTGCTACAAGTACCAATTCCATTAGCAATACCCTTGATTTCTCCCAGGACTGTCACCACAGTATATTACTCAGGTTTTTTTGTCTACTATTGCTGAGGTCCCACATCTGCTGCAGAGCACACAGAAATATTTCATGACCTCTGATACATTAAAGTAGATTTTTGGCAGCTCAGTCTGAACTTGACAGCACAGTGGCTCATGATTGCAGGGTCCTGGATAAGGCAACTCCAGCCATCGCTTTTGGTCCTGAGCTCCTGTTCAGGGAGGGAAAATGATAGAAGTGTGTAAAATAACAAAAATGGTCACTAGGGAACTTCTGTCCTCCTAGTGCAGGGGCAAGAGGATACACAGTGGCATTAGATGGCAAATCCAAACCTGGCTGATGGGAAATACTGCCCTCCCCCTTTCAGTATATGATTAAACAGCAGAGCTCACTGCCATAGGAAGATAGCGAGACCAGGATCCCCACATCATTCAATACAGGACCAAGCAATCCATAGCAAAATAAAACCATATCATCACTAGAGAGACTCAAATCCCCAGCACCTACACCAATCTCTAACACATGGGATTAATCCACACCTGCCAGAAGCAAGGTCTGGACACCTTTTTGGGAGGTGTTCCCTGCTGTGGTAATCACCAGCAGTTATGTACTGGATGAGCCCCAGCTCAGTCATTCCTCTTTCATCCAAGCTGGATGACATTTAATAATCAAGGCAATCACATTTAAAGCTTGATTTTTTCAAAGTGCCTAAGCATATGGAGATCATAGACAAACAAGCTACAGTCCTCTGAGCTGGAGCATGGAGCAAGTAAGGCATCACATGAGGACAGCTGTGAGTTGCAGCAGAAGAGAGCAGCATCAGCATTCACTTTTCCAATGCTCATTTGGGTTTTTTTCCCCTTCCAGGATCAGTTTGCTCTTATCATTTTGAGTTAGACATTCACAGACCAGGCTGAGCAAACCATGCTTAACACCCCATTTTCAGTTTATAAAAATAATTATTTGCATTAGTACAGCTGCTATGATTTATGCTAGTTAATGCCCCAGAAGGGAGAGACACCTTTCAGACAGCTGGCGCCTTCCACATCAGTCACTGTCAGAGAGAGGCCAGACCAACAATTCAGACTTAGCCCAGCACTAGAAGTGCGCAACATCAGCTAGAAGCTTCACATCAGCTTCTTCTGTTAGATAAGTAGACATTCCTCTGCCTGTTTAGCTCAGCATCCAAGGAAAATGCACCTACAAGATTGTATTGCACAGTGATGCTGCAGTGACACAAGCCAGTTTCAGGATAAGTAATGCTTTGCCAGCCAAATTTTTTGCTATGTTTGATCTAGTTCTGTTAGCCTGAGTGCCAAATGCCCAAGCCTTCTCTGAGCTCCAAGCTCCTTTTCAGTCATGGCACTTGACCATCTTTTCTTTACGGATTGCCAGCCAATCTGAGCAGTGCTCCCAATTCCTAATTAATTTGCTACTCATTTCCTTATCATTGAAAAAGCATACGCATGCAGGATTGCAGCTTACCAACGTGTATTATGAGCAGTTAGAGCACGTGTCATTTCCTTTCAATGCAAGATTGGTCTAAATCTCTGTAATGTTGCTCCCTGCCTGCTGCTGCTTTTCACTGCTCCCAGGATGTTGTTTATTCCTTCCCACATCCCTTGGGGTATACCTCACCTCTTGTCCCGTTTGCACCACTTCCTACTCCTTCCACCCCCCTCCTCGTTCCCCTGCCCCACTGTCATGATTCCAAATTTCTTCCCCTCCGTTACTCTCCTGCCACCTTGCCTGATGTCACTGCTTATACCCCCTGCACATTCCCACATCTGCCCTAACATATTCTCACTTTGCAGCCTTCTCTCTTCTCAGGAATGCAGGAAGGCAGGAAATGGCACCTCTCATTTTTATATAGAGATAAACTCAGCCTGGTTTTAGATCAGGCTCTGGCAGAGACAGAGCACTGGAGTTGCCTGGGATAGTTAACGATCTCATCTTCTGCAAACCACGAGCTTTTTTCTTGGCTCATTTTCTTTGACCTTAACACACCCTTAAATGTTGAGCTACTGCATCCTCCTGGAATTCAGTGTTGACATCTTTTGCTCCTGCCCAGCTTCTTCTCATTTGTAATACAGCTGCTCTCTCTCCTTCTGTAGGTAACCCCTTTTCTGTAGTGCTCTCTCCATATATGCTCTTGCCTTCTTTGGCCTTCTGATCCTCTTTTTAAAAAGGAAACCATAAGTGGTCCCTCCTGGACTGCAGCAATAGCTGGAAACAGCTGCTATCATGGATGGAGGTGCTCCCAGCCTTTATCACTCCTGATGATGGTACCCAGAAAAGTCTGGGATCCTCTTAAGATTTGTGGCTTTTGGCTACAGCCAAGGAAACAGTGGTAAGGCTTCCAGTCTAGCTAAGTGTTAATTGCCGTATTCCTTCCTGATTTTGTGCTTGAGCTGATGCTTCTCTCCCTAGAAATATGTGAGTCAGCAGTGACAGAGGCACAGGCAGCACTCAGGCCTTTCCTGGCAACACAGATTCTAGTGTGTTTGAGCTGGGTTGCAAGTGTGACAAGCCATGGAGCATTCATCAGCTTAACACCTTCACAGGCACAAAGCTCTTTAGAATATTCAATGTATTTTGTCCCTTGCCTCCTCCTTAAGCATTGAGTATTTCTAGTCTGAAAGGAAATCTTCTCCATCGCTGGGACAGAAACTTTTCATATTTTTGTAAATTCCTTCCAGGCTACCCCCCTAACTTCTTGCTAAGTTAACACATAATTGCCACTTCTAATCTTTCCTGATTAAAAAAACCCTCAATCTTTCCATATCCCTCAGCATTTCCCTTGTTTTCTCTTTCACCCAGAACTCCCCCAGACCTCAGCTTACTCAGTATGTCATGTCTACAGTATGATGTCTTTCTGTACACACAAACTCTTTAAAGCAGAGACCATCTTCTCTTTGTATGTTTATATAGGGTCTACCATAACCAGTTCCTGATTCTCCTACATAATGGTGAGAGCAAGGTGCTCCAAACTGCAGAATTTATGAAGCTTTTATGATTTGTGTCTTATCCCTCCAAAAGTCTCCTTTTCAGGAACAGGTCTCTGCCCCAGTGCTCCTGAGGGTCCCCTTTCCTACTTCAGAGAGAGAGAAGGTTACAGGGGATGAGACACAAATACGAGGCATCAGTAGTTCCACTTCTCACAAAACTACACTTTTCATCCTGTCTGGGTTTGCCCATCTTCCTTATACCTTGCAACACATCTCAGTTTGACTTCTCTTACAACTGTGTGCACTCTGTATTGCACCACAATGTTTTATTTCCTCCCGATGTTCCCAAGATCTTCTCAACAGTTTTTTGCTTCCCTAGCCTAGGTCCATTCCTTGTTCCCACGAGCACACTCTACTCAGCACGGTGTGCCCTACTGGCACAGCAAGTGGCAGCAGCGACCATGGCTGCTCCTGCACCACACAAGTGCTGTCTGTCTATCTGGCATGGCAGGCTGACTGGCCAGGTGGTCACTGCCTTTCAGTGGCTGGTGGACCAAGCAGCATAGATGAAGACTTTGTTCTGCCCATGCCTCCTTTAGTGATGGCACCTGTAGGACTGCTCTCCTTTAGCAGGCTATGAGATTGAAATTGGCCAACAAGTTCTTACAGGGGGACATCAATTACCTCCACTTCATTTCCTTAGTAAACAGAGCTAAAAATAGCAACAGTAATAGTATTAACAGTGCAGCCCAAGACTGCACTGAACCTTCCTTCTGATACATTGATTGGGAACTGCATATCTAATTTACTTGCCTTTATTACCTGTAGGACTTCCTAAACGTCTGCTGCACATCTGAACAGCTTTCAGATGTGCAGATGGGAAATGTTATTTAGTAGAGGAGCCTTATTAATCATCATTACAGTTTCCTTGAGTCTCCCTTCTACTGCAACCTTCATCCACGCTTTCATTTCCTCTTATCCTGACCTATTTCCCTATTTTTTCTTAAGTCCCACTTCACTCAAACATGCCCCCAATAGCACTCTCCTACTGTTCACATGGTAAGCGAAAAAGCTATCAATTTGAATAGCTTCATTAATCTCCAATTCATTTAAAATAAACTAGTTTAACATTTCTCCTTTTAAAAATTTCTGCTCTGGCCTCTTTTCCATCCTTTTCTGCACTAAAAGTGAAACAATACTGCTGAGGAGTGAGAGACCAGAAGGGAGAAGCAGCTCAGGAGCAAACCAGTATGGTAAAAAAACTCAAGAGCTGCTACTCCGAAATATTACACCAGTGATCTCTAAATGCCTTGCAATATGAGGAACCTCCACCACTTAAAAATTCAGTAATATCAACCAAATTGGGGAATTAACAAAGCCACGCACTGCATTTGGAAAGCAACTCGGGAGCCAACCCATAGGCCTGTAGGCAAGTGAGTTTTCAAATTAGACCTAGCAAAGGGGATGAAATAACCTTTAAAAGCAGAGTATCTAAACATCTGGAAGAACATGCTGTGACAAACTCAACACTTTTTTTTTTTTTTAATACACACTAAAGAAAATTATGTCTTACCACATCCCAAATATTTTAAAGATGACTACCTAGTGAATGAATTCAATTGGTCAATAGTTATACCCCAGCAGGATTCAAATCCTTACTTATGGCAGTAAGTTAATTTTGCAATGGAAATTCATTTCTAGACTGTTACATGTTACTTAAACACATTTCTTAACTGAAAACAAGAACATCCAGCGAGCGACAAAATCGCAGACACCACACCGTTATTTGAGGTTGCCAAGACCAAAAGAAACAGGGAAGAACCTGAGTGAGACCTAAGCAAATAGACAATGTGATAATAAGTTATATTCAACATTGATAAATGCAAATAATACCTCTAAAGAGTGGGAAACTGTACATTATTCACACGTCTTTCACATTTATGAAATAACTGTCTTAGCAAAGAAAGGAACTGAGATGGCAATAGGAACAGCTGAATGCTGAGCTCAGCTTACTGTGCAGCTGCGGCAAAAGACCCAACCACAATGTCAGAATGCAGGAGGAACAGGATGAAATGATACAAAGACTGTGCTGAGCCCTCTATAATTCAGGGGTGAGATCACACCCAGATTATTATACGCAGTGCTGGTCACCATCTCAAATGGGAAAAAAAAAAAACAAAAACAAAAACAACAAACCAGAAACAGGAAGGCTGGGTAAAACATAGCCATGACTATGATCACAGTACATGATTTCGGAGAAGATACACTGACATCTCTTGTAGATGGAGTACGGATCTGGCCTTCCTAGACCTGCTCTTTACTAACAGAGAAGGGCTAGCAGGAGATGCAGTGATCAGAGGCCATCTTGGACTTAGCAACCATGAAATGATAGAGTTTTCAATTCTAGGCAAAGTAAGGAGGAGGGGCAGCAAAACTAATTCCATGGACTTCCAAAGGGTGGACTTTGGCCTGTTTAGTACACTGGTTGAGAAAGTTCCTTGGGAGACAGTCCTAAAAGGCAAAGGGGGCCAGGAATGCTGGACCCTGTTCAAGAAGGAAGTCTTAAAGGCATAGGAGCAGACTGTCCCCATGTGCCGCAAGACAAACTGGCAGGGAAAAAGACTGGCCTGGCCGAATGGGAAGCTTTGGCTGGGACTTAGGAAGAAGAGGAGAGTCTACCATCTCTGGAAGAAGGAGCAGGCTACTCAAGAAGAATATAGGGATTATTTAGGTCCGA
>JAVSBS010014868.1:0-39480 GCA_033124195.1 Coracias cyanogaster | reverse complement strand
AAGGAGAGGATGAGGGACAGGGGCTTGTTCAGCCTGAAGAGAAGATTTGAAGGACCAAATAGCTCTCCATCCAGTACATAAAAGAACACAGAGCCAGGCTCTTTACTCCAGTATATGGCAGAAGAACGAGAAACAATAGTCTTTAAATGAAACAAGTGAGCAAAAGCATTTTCCGTATGTAGACAGTCAAGCTATAGCAGACATTGCGTAGAGGGGTGGTGCAGACTCCATCCTTTGATGTTTTCAAAATTCAGCTAGACAAAGCACAGAGCAGCCTGGCCCAAATACAGTGCTGACCTTACTTTGAGCAGAGGGTTGGACTCCTGAGGGACCTCCTGAGGTCCCTTCTAGTCTGAAGGATTAAATTATTTTTTTCCCCTCAAAACTTTGGCACCCATTTCCTCAACTTCCAATCCTATTCAAGCATTCAGGTACAGTGGACATCTCAGTAAATGAATAAAATGAGATTACTTTGAAAAGCTAAACCTGTTCCTTCATCACAAAAAAATCAATACAGATATCTGAGGGAATCTTCCTTCATCATTCACGCAGGCAATGTCTCTCTGCCCTCTACACAGAATGTCCTTTCCTGAGGACGGATGCTCCTTTTGCTCTTTCAACTATTGTTTATTAGGTTACAGCTCTTCTGCTACCCTTACTCTAGGATTTGGCAGCCTTGTTCTCTTGCCAGAGAAGGAAGAATTTTCTCTGCTGTGACATGAAGAGATATCACTTTTGTATTCCTGTCATTTTCCCCTGGTGCACATCACTCTCCCAGTCTCCAAGGGAATGTGCATATTCACACAAAGTTGGAAATGAATACGCCTGGATCAGCCCCCAGACTGGGCATGCATACACAGCCTTGTGCTAACATACCCACCCACTCGAAGATTAACTAAATTTTGACCTGATTGCATCCAATTAACCTGAATTTCTCACTTTCTTGCAAAGCAGTTTCCTTTGCAAGCCCGTTGGCCTTTACCTTGTGGCTATATTATAAGTATGATGCCCTAGAAAAATTGAACAGGAGAGGAAAGCAAGTTTATAGAAAAAAAAAAAGCAGTATAAGACAACAGTATAAGAAAAAGACAAGAGAGCAGGAAATTATCAGGGATATAATTTTCTTAGCCAGTACAGTTCTGCTAAAACAACCATTTTTCATGCCTCCCCTCTATCTGCCAGTAAATTTAACAGTGGGACAAGTATTTCACCTTTTGACACATCAGGAGAGCACCTCCTGTTCTGCAGATTCCTGCTGAAGCAAGGCGCTTGGGCACAGGCTTTAGGCTAGCCTCATGCCAGGGGAGACACTGCAATCCCAGAGATGAAGGCAATGCAACGAGAGGAAAAATAAAGCAATAGGGAGCATTAATGGGAGGAAAAAGAGACAGAAGCAGGAAGATGTGCAAATAGAACAAAAGAGAAAGAGGAGGGAAGAAAATTAAGAAGATAAAGCTAAGTAAGACACACAAGCAGAAAAGAATGTATGTAAGGCTGGTGAAAGGCATGGGGTGTGCAGTGGATGGAAGAAAAATTATATTGAAATATATTTGAGTTGATAGAAGAAGGTTCTGTCCAGGAAAGAAAGAAAGAAAAAAAGGGGCAAACCACAGAGCTAATTAGAAGAGATAAAGCTGCAGTCAACACAGACTGAGTTCCTGCAGCCCACCCTGCCCCAGTGCTCCCCAGGCAGAGCCACCAGTCTCCTTCTCTGTAGGTACAACTCTGGCACAGTAGACCCAGCCTCAGTGGGAGACATCATTGCTTCCAATAAATAATTATGGTGACATTGCAGAGAGACCAGGGGAAGATGGAGAGGGAAAGAGAGAATACCAACAATGAGATTAAATGAGATCAAACTCATTTGTCCAACAAAGCAAGAGAAAGAAATAGAGACTTATTTTTGGATAGCGCTTCTGAAGTGAGTAACCCTGCGCCTCCTGCTTGGTCCTGTAGCCCACCTCCCTCCCTCAGTTCACTGCTCTATTTTGGGTTTAATTATACACCATGCACAGGGACTGGAATACACCATGATCTTCCCTGGTGCAGAATTTAAACTCTTCTGGTTTGCCTTTTCCCCTTTTCATTTGATGCATAGACTTACTAAAAGAACAAAAAAAGAAAATAGTTATTTTGTTTCTCAGATGAAGAGGAACACCATTTGTTTTTCCCTCACTTCAATCAGTCCCATTCTCTGTGCCCCAGTGTCAAGGCAGCTCTGCCAATTATGAGCAAAGGTTTTACAGGGCCACTTTTTCCCTCCTTTCAAAAGGAAGAGATAGCCTGCAAGGGGAAAAATGCAAACAACTGCAAAGTAAAATAAGGGGGACAGGTGGAGAGGACAGTTATTTTTTCTTAAAGAAAACAAATTTCCTCACAGGAAACTATTTCCACTGCTCTGTCCCCTTTGGGGAAGACCAAGTAGTCACACTTGGTGAAACAGCAAGGTGTACCAGATCTCATGCACATCCTTGGCCACTAAGATAGGAGATGACAACGGGGAGAGAACTGCAGCTAGCGACAGACCAGTGGAAAGATCTGGGCAGAGGAAACATAGGGCTGGAGGACCCCCCTGTCCCATATGGGGACCATCTGTCATCAAGAGACCAGTACCCTCCCTGCAACCCTGTGTTGCCACCCTGCTCTCAAGGAAGCCCCTGCAACAGACACATACCCTATTAGAGGACACCCTGACCCAAGGAAGGGAGAGCACCAGCTTTGGTGACATCACGCAATAAAGACTATGTGCATGCTAAAACAAAACAGCTCCTGCTAGGCCACAGGTGGTGCCAGGAGCCCACACATACGGTTAAAAGGAAGCTGCCAACATCACAAAAAGACATGCTGATGGTACCCAGGATAGACTCACTGTTTCTAGACACTTCACAAAGCAAAGCCTTCCTCTGCCCTGGATTTGAAGTGTTCCTCCACTGCCTGAGAGCATGCAATTAGCACCACTAATTGCTTGCACAATTGCAGCACTTACACATCCTGGTCTGGTCAGGACCCATATGCCAGATGCTGCACAGGCAAAGAAAAAAGACAGCAAAATTATTTATTCCCTCCGCCACAGACCACCAAGAGGACCACAGCAGCCATTTGCATTTGAGGCAGTGGTATGAAATTAGGGTGGAGGGGGGTGGCTCTTCCTCTGCAGCCTCTAAGGGCAGGCAATGTAATTTCTCCTTGCAGTGGGCTCCCAGCATAGCAGGCACACAGGGCTTTTAGATGAAGGGGAGGATGACAGAAAACAAGGCAAAGGGCACAGATGGGTGCTGAGGCAACAAACCTCTCCTGTGCAGAGAGTTACCGGCATGGGACCTTCCTCTTTTATTCTTCATCAATGGAAAGATGAATCAGTAGATGCATACGATAGTCTTAAAGCTCAAATATGTCCATCTGAGAAAATATGTTTCTTTAGTGAAAATATTAGGCTCATACATGGAATACAAAAGGGCTGAGAAAGTTACAGACTCATGTGGGAAGCTGATCTAACCTCAACCCAAGCCAGTGAGATTTTTCAAATTCTGTGAAATGCAAATTTAGGCTTCAGACAGCAGAAGCAGCTATTCCAGGTAACATTTGAAAAAAAAAAAAAAATCACACAAAAAAATCCAAACCACAGACGAAATCCCCAGAGCTGGAAGATGCTGAAAAGTAAAGCAACAATCACAGATCTTCAGAAGTACAAAGGGCTGACTCCACACCCCATCCCAGGCAAGAAAGATCCTCTGGTGCCTTCCCTGCAGCTACCCCAAACTTTACACAAACAGGAAAATAAAAGCCAGAAAACACTTAGCATTTGGTCAATTATGTCATCAGTCTTTACACACAATAAATGTTTTTTCAAAGTTATATCACAGCTATAGCCAAAGCCTCTTGCATGCTTAGGCAGCATAAGGGCAATGATCAATGTGTTTTGGTAACTGTGGTGACCACAGTACAAACTGCTTCAGGTTTGCAGCTACAGCTGATAAAGACAGAGCTCTATCTTTTTATGCCAGGCACTGGTGCTCTGGGCAGCATTAATCCTAGAAAATAAATAGCATAGCTAAGGAAAACGCACAGGAGGAAGTCCAAAGAAAGCTGTGCTGCTTACTCAGGACTTGAAGTACAAGGGCAAATAACTATTTCCACCCTGCTCAAAAAGTGAGAAAACAACAGTAGCACTTAGTGACAACTTTCCACATAGCACATGCAGATTAACGTGTCATAGCGGAAAATCTGCCTCACTGCAGTGCCAGATACTAAGAGATTGGCCACAAGTGCCTCCTGGTACAGCATGGCTGTCTCCAAGGCCCTGCAGAGAAACACAGGGCTCCTCCATTGAGTTCTCTTCTCATCATGAGTTGCATTAAGATGGAGGATAACCACTGCTGAGTCATTTGAATGGGACAGGAAAATAACCTCCAAGCAAGAGGAAGAGGAGGCGGAAGCAACCTTCAGGCTGGAGGTCTGCTATTGGATGTGTTTCAGAGGTGGAGCATGCAGGAAACAAAGTTTTTAAAAATAATAATAAAAATCTCCTCTCCATTGTGGTCAAATACTCATCTTCTAAGCTGCATGGGCTGCTGAGAGATGAGGATTTCCATTTGTTGGCAGGACCCAGCACTAATGCAGGCAATGGGCAGGCTCCCAAGGCAGAGGCCCTGCAGTGAGCAAGGTTTCCCTAGCATGTTTCTGTCCCAAGGCTGAACAGCCATATGAAGTCCCTGATGTCTGATAAAGAGTGAGTGCACACGGCAGGATTTCTGATGCAGCGGCCTTTGTACAGTCTTATCAGTCTACACGTCTTCCTTGCAGCAGCTTTGTTTTTAGACCTCTGTTCCTCTATCAAAAGGGACTGGCGTAGGACCAGAGGTTCAAGAGATGGATGGTAGACACCTACACTCTTTCCTTAAGAAAACAGAGCTAAAAATTCAATTTCTCTTAATATGAAAAAACCATAATAGTATGGAAAGTCTGGATTGTTGTAGAAAAAGTAAAGCTTCCTATAAAACCAGACTCTTGTGGTTGCTATTGAAAGACCATATTAAGTATGGCTATCCAGTGATTGATGGGATTTACATAAAGCCATAAAGTGTGAACTTTACCTGAGAAAACCCACTGCTGAAGTGAAATTCAAGTTCCTAAAAGACACAGGAGATTATATATGTATGTGCATACAAGCATTTTTGCAAAAAGCAAGGGTTTAAGCTTAAATCAGTAGCAATGTGCATGTTGTTAAGATGTTGTGCAAGAGCTCTCTACCTGGTTTTAAATCTCTTCAGGTCTTGCAAAGGCCAACCACTTAAATCATTACAGGTTTACAAAACAGTGCATTTTAATTATTAAATAACGTTTCTAATTGGGGTAATCCATTAAAGGACAAAAGAGAGAACAGGGCCTAATACTCCTCTGTTATTCCATTTTTGCATGGTTCTGCTATGAATAACATGACATAACAAGTGGTGAACAGTACCCTACCAACAAGCTTTGCTGCAAATATAGATACATTAGCTAGTAAATGTATTAAAAGCATGTTAGAGAAAAGCATCTGTGCTAGACAGTTGAGATTCCTGAGATGAAGCAGCTTTCAGCAAGCCACTCAGCATCACAACTCAGAATCATAACACAGGTTTCCTAAGACAAGTTTCCTGCTGATTTCCAAGATCACTCAAACACCACCTTTTGAGATAAGGGTCACAGACTTTAAAGTATTCTGCCACAGTAAGAAATCTCACTGGCTTTGGCTTATCATACTTCATTTATCCATTTATCTTCAAACTACAGAGTGGCAAAATTCTCTGGTCTCAAGTGTTAAACCTTCACTTGCAGAGGGGAAGGATTTTGGGGGAAAACTGGATCAGCATTTACATGTCTTGTTAAATGCAAAGAATGTTAACATGCACTTTTGTACTGTAATATACACATTTAGGTAACCCACATATAAAATCTATAAACTATGGACTGATCACAGCTGTGTTCATCCATGCAAAAAAAAAAGTGAAGAAGTGCAGCTACATGATAACTGTGTACAGTGTATGCATCTATACGTGAAAGCAATCATATTTCTTGGTCATTTGTGCACAGGAAACTGATACGAAGGAACATGTATTTATATGCAAAGATTTACAGCATACATACATTTCATATCTGCCAGAGTAAAGATCCAGCAGTATCTTGGTTCAGAAAATGCTATGGACATTTGTTAGTGTTCTTCTCTGCAGGGCAAACAGTTCATCTCTGCACAGAATCACAATTCATCTTCATTTCAGAGCCCAGCTAAGAATGACCTTGCATGCACGTAAGCTCCTGATGAAATCAAGGCAGATACCACAGAGGAGGATTCCTCATCTGTGTTCACCTAGCAGCCAAGCAACAGCTGAGCTCTGGGTCATCCTCCTTCTATGGAGAATTTGACTTGCAGTGATTGAAGGTGGCTAAAACAAAACAAATCATGAACCAAAACAACAACAACAAAATAAAAGCTCTGGAGGAAATAACCATACCAGCACCTAAGGGGATCTACAAAGATTTGTTAGTGTGATAAAGCTTGAACAAAAAAATATTGCAAATCTACTGTTGAGCAGTAAAACCATTTCAGGAAAGTGCTGGAAACATGGCTTGCCTCCAACAGCCAGTTTGAGGGGTGTAGTGGGACAGTTAAACACACTGATCAACAGGCCAACTTTATACTGTAATTTAAAAAGTCAGCTGCAATGTCAGCATTTTTTCCCCAAAAAAGAACAGAAGGCGTTTTGCCTCCTTTTGCCTCCTACTCAGTTGCGTTTGGATTGCTATCTCTATGTAGAGCTAACGGAAGCCATGTCCAGGTGTTTTATCTTGCTTTCAAACACAATAGTATATAGGAGAGAGAGAAAGATTTAACTGGCTGAAAACCTTTTGAAAGGTTGTATGCCCTTTAGCTTCATTTATTTTATGCCTCCCTTTTCATACAGAATAATAAATTCCCTGATATAAAATTACAATCTCATAAATATCAAACAGATGGCTGCAGGCTCATCTTAAGAGCATGCTTTGGAGCAGCACCTAGACTACAATATATGACGCCAAAGCTGAAAAGATAACGGAGCTTGTTTCATCTGCAGTTCAATAAATCCACTTTGCACTTCTAAAAATTACTATGCAGTAGTGCAAAGCATGGTAGCAAAAATTGCTCTTTATTTCCAAGTGGAGTACAAACCAAGAACTGAGCACATGCATAGCCACATCAGCATTGCCTCAGAGCAACATCCCTGTGAAAGCACAGGTCATGAAAGACCAGCTCTTCCCACAGGTAGAGTTTACTCTGAGCAGCCTCTCCCAACTTTCACAGCTGCACTTGGACTTGCAGTTCTCATGCAGTGGTGCAACAGGCAACCTCTACTTTCATTAGAAAACTTACTACCTGAAAGCAAGTTTCTTCTTCATGGAATTTCAATGAAAAGTCTTGAAAGCCAGCACCCGTGTAACAAAGGAACAAGAATTGCACCTCCATTCTCCCAAGCTTATGGTCGTTTATAAGGCAGTGTCCCCTGTGTGGAGTAATGTGAGCACATTACACTTCTCTTGGAGATGGCAGCACTTGCGCAAGCATGTTTTCACAGCTTTGGGAGGACCAAAAAGTGCCCTGGCCTTGTTTTAACTCAGCTCTGACAAGTTTCACACAAAAGCCATGTCCACACAGTGTCTGGCAAGAAATGCACATGCCACACTTGTGCTGAGAACCAGTGGGAAGCTGTGACCACATTAGCACAGCACTGCGCCCACTGTAACACACTGTGCCCTCAAGACATTTTATTGCTTTATTTCCGTGCCACAAGTAACTGCACGGCTTTGTCTTTGCTCATACTGGGCCAGTTCAGAGTGTGGGCATGCAGAACCTGCGCCTACCTCCAAACGATGGTACAGCCATAGCCTTAGCAAAGCAGCTGTCTCTCCACATCCAAATGTGCATCATTTCAAGTTGAATGACAGAGACGCCTAATTTTGCATAAGCTGCAATTAGCAGTTTCACAAAGATGGCTTGCAGCAGAAGCAAATTGGAATGACATTGGCCACTGAAGGAAGAAATCAGTGCAGGAATGTTCTGTTAAATGGAGCAAGACAGATTGCTCTAGTGACACCTAGAAAGAAAAGACACTTGCTTAAATGCATAGCAGTCACTCTTGGAAAAAAGCAGGTAACAAAGTGATTTAATTCTGCAACGGAGAGGAAAGCTCAAATAGCAGACCAGATCGTCTACTGCAAATAGCAACACAGGAGTCCAATTCTCAGCTGGGAAATTTTAAAATTTCACTAAAACACACTAATTTCATCCTTTTACCTCCTCATCAAGATGCACACAGAGAACCAGACGTCCCATTGGATGGCAAATATGTATCTATAAGGAAGCTAAAACTGACAAAAAGGGCTACATCTATCTCTGCTGGATCCTAGAAGCACACCAATGGAAGATTTCCTACCACAGATGCCAACAAGTAGACAAACAGGGACCTTTTTCCCCATAAGACATCAGTTATCCAAATCCAAGCAGACTTGCAAATACAGCTGGGAGAGAGGCAAAATAAACCAAAATTTTACTATAACATATAAACCCATCATTTAGCCAATAAACTAGTATGGCTGAGATCAAACAATGACAGCTGGAACTCAAAAAGTAAAGCTGCTAGCCCCGCAATGGCAAAGCAATTACGTACTGCAGAGTGCAACAGGTCAGAAAAATGGTTCCTCACCTCCCCAGAGAAAAATCTGTGCTTTCTGGCGCTAAATCTAAATATTTATTACAGCAAAGAAGATGAACTGTTTGGATTCTGAAATGCTGCTCCATTGGGCTCTCAGCCACTAGCTCAGCATTCAGACTTTTCTCTCCCCATCAGGCTCCATATTCATACCCCTTTTGTAAAGCAGGGCAGCTATTTTGGCAACCAGGAGCCCCAAATTCCAGCAGCCAGACAGCTATAATACACTGTAAGAAAAGGTATGTGGCTGATGTCATACCCTGCAGATGACCTGCTCTGTTATAATGAGCCAGAACATACTGCAAAACTTGGATACTCAGGGCTTAGAGCAAGCGTCACAAGCCCTGCAGCATTACTCTTGTTGCCTCAAATAATCCTTTTCTGTGAAAATGAGATGTTTTCCATGGCACGCTTCCATGAAATTGGGAAAACAACTTTCTATTGAAAGATGGTTGTGATGAGAAGCTCTCTGGAGGAGATCAGAATACAAAGGTACAAAAAAGTAAATAACTAATATTTACCTGAAATACCCAAGACAAAACCAGACAGAAGTTCACACAGGAAGATAGACCGAAATGGGGTTCCCTCAAGAGGAACTGTATTTCCCATATGGGAGTATCCTCATATTTCCCAAATAGTCCCCAGATGGGAAAAGCAGGGCCCATATTTCCCTGCTTGCAAAACTGGCAAGAGCTTAACGCAGGTGTTTGGCTCCAAAACAAGTAATTGATGGATGGTCCCACTAGGTGCCAAGGCAAGATCAGCTGTCCCTGAAGAGGCTGCAGCTCCCTGCCCCACTAAAATTCAGCAAGAGCTACACAGCCAAGGGTATCACACCAATGCAAGCTGAGGGAACAGCCACCATGGCATCACTTGTAACAAAGTATCAACATGGTTCCAATGTGCTGTGAAGCATCAGAGCCTGCATCCTGACCTACATACCATCCTTAGTCCTTGTTCCTCTGGGAATGCCTTTTACTACCATGAGAAGGGCATCTTGGGAAGACCTTTTTCCAACTGTAGGGCAAGCCATCTACTCCAGAAGCCTGAACCAAATGTATTTGGATTTCCCTGTTCTACTTTATAATTTTGGTGGAAAATGAATCCAATTAGGAAGTTTCCCACATGGTCAGTCTCTGTGCCAGCACATACAGACTAGCCCACCTAGCACATCCTACTTCCTCCTGATACCGTGGTACAATTTCATCATCTAGTTCACATTGCAGTGGTGGCCCTCAGGCATTTTTCTTCCAGGGGCTGTCACTATGGGGTCAGAAGAGATCTGAGCACAGAAAGCATCCATCCTAAGGCTCTAATCTGTGGGCAAAATAAGTCACTTTAAACAGGTGGTCACTAATTCTGTTATTTTCATTATGAACTACAGAGCAGAAATCAAGTCCAGCTTGAAGGATAACTAACACCTCACTTTTGCATCTGAAGGTTCCACACCTTGAACTTAGGAAGTGCTACACTCTGCAGGCTGAAAAATACTGGTCCTAGGTATCTCTAATTAGGATTTCAAAGTTCCTGGATGCTTCTGATTTCAATCTGTGCCCGTTGTCATTCCCTCTGTATAAGCAAGGGCCCAAGAGCAGCCCTTTCCTTCCAGGGGTGTTGTAAAGGTAAATTAATGTTTGTGAAGCACTTGGGCTCTGTAATGATGAGCGCTCAGATACTACTGCGATAAAAAAAAAAAAAGACTATGAAGAAATCAATAATCCTGTCTTCAGAACAGGACTTAAACAGTGTGTTGTCAATAAGGCCTAGAGCCACGCACTGAACAAACACAGGAAAACAGAGTGTTATCCGGCTGCTCATTAAGCGAGCACCATCCTTTGAGCACTCGACAGAGGCAGGAGACCGATGAGAAAAAATATGGTCTGTGAACTAATAAGAAGAGGCACTGGGCAACTTCATTCTGCACTTTTGAATGGTGGTCCACTTGGGTTTGCAACAGTTCATTACGTATCCATCCTCCCCTTTGTCCCAGCTTCTTCAATTACTCAAGGAGGCCTTAATTAGCCATCCCAACAGGCTGTGTAGCACAATTATCCTCATTTTCAGATGAGCAAGAAGTACAGGAGTCCAACAACATGCTATAAGGTTAACCTCAAAGGGAAGTAAGGGGAGAATTTAGATGATTTCAGCCTTAAACTTTCACTGCTGGACAGCTCATCCACTAGCCCGGCCCTTGACTGAAATACCACACTTGTGCATAGAAAAGCTGTAACAATGATGCTTTCTGCATCCCAATTTACACAAAAAGAGGAAAATGCTGAAACATTAATACTGATGTATTCCAGTAATATTCGTAACGGAATGAACAGCTGAGCACTGATAATTGCTTTCTTGCTGTGGAAAGCCAACCTTGCAGCATTTTTAAGTGGTACTTCCAGACAAAACTGAGTCCATGGGTCCAATGCCCTGTTCCGGTAGACCCAAAATCTAGCACTGCAACTCTTGCCTGAGCTAAATGGGCAAATCTGGAAAGTCTTGCTCCCTAGGAAAAGGGGTGCCGGTCTTGATTGGCTGCTCTTGCTTCAGCCAGAGTTATTTCTTATATAATGAATAAAATTAGGGGGGAATAAAATACAGAAAAAAATCAAGAAAGGATTCTTCCCTTGACCCTAGGGTTAAGGATCAAATGCTTTCAACAGGGCTAAAATAAAATGACTCTGTATGTGTTATGAGATAGCTATTCACCAAGGAGAACAGCAAATTAGAAGGAAAGTGCCAAGAACAGCCACCGTGCCTTGGATTAATGACAAGAAACAACATCTTTATGTAATAAGATCCAGTGCGTCTAGCACTGTAAACTGCAAGGAAAAATTGAAACATGTACAAAAAAGCTGAAACGTTTCCAATTTTGCTCTCATTTTTTTCAAGCCTTGAGCACACTGGGACACCTCTTCTTGCCAAGGCAAAGAATAGAGAGGATCTGGGGAGTGAAGGCAGAGAAAAGGCAGTGGCATGAAGAGCTCAGGAGTCAGAAAGAGTTCCTCACATCCCTACGCCTGAGGAGCAGCCGCATGTTCACACACACACGCTGCTCCACTGACAGCCCTATCACCTACTGGGAATCGGCACCAGGGAACAAAGTACCCAACTGTCAGCACTCGAGATGCCAGTCTCATCCCTGATGAGACCACCGTACAAAGGCAGGGTACCATTACCAATGAGCAGAGAGAGCTGATGCAGTGTGGCTATTAGCAGCCCAAAAGAGCAGAGCTGCCTGCTGTGAAGTGAGAGGAGGACAACCAAGTGATACACGTTCAGCAGGGGTAATGGCAGATACCTCCCACAAGCACATCCTGATTCAGATTCCCCTCGTGTCATTTCAGCCAGCAGTCAGGGATCCCACGAGAAGGTAGGGATGCAGTTTAAGCTAGTAAACTGGGCTTTGTTTCAAGTCATTGATGGGGGGCAGGCACCTCCACAGGCCATCCAGCCCACCTGCTTTGGACATCAGCAACTAGACAGCTTGCTTACAGAAAAGACTTGTCTTTTAGACAGCTCACCTCCACATCTCACCCCATCCATAACAGGCCTGTCTAAATTTAAGAAATCAACTCTCAACCAAATAAACCCATTCCCAGGGGAGCAGGCTCTCTCTAAAGTGACTCTGGTCTATTGGCACAGCACGTACCTCAGCTCAAGAGCCAAGGTGTTGAGGATACCCACACTCTCAAGCCTGAACGTGCAACCTCATTGTGGAGCAGCTGATCACAATCCCTTTTCTATACAAACAGGTCTTATTAACAGTGCTCCTGGTGACGCATACGCAGCAGGGGTCCCACAGCTCTACACGATCTGTACACATCTGGGGCTCTCTGCCTCTCAGGTGAGGCTGGCTGCTCAGACAGACCAACACCGCTGAAGATGGATGGAAAACCTTTGCACAGAGCGGCACCATCAGCTGCCCTCCTGCCAGTTTCACACCCTTCTGGCCAGTTGCCTGTCACTCCACTTTGGAAATAAGGATCTGTCCCCAGGCCCAAACTAGCTTTCAGCCCTGCTTATTCCAGGCTGCCTTAGCTTCCACTTTCATCATCAAGCCCTCTCTCCATTTGACACCCTGTTTCCCTGTCCCTTGGCTGCAATTCAAACTGTCCTTGGGCACCAGGACCTGGAAGAGAGGAGATGCCTAGGGAAAGCCAGTACAGGAGTGAGAAGCTTCCCACTGCAACATCTCAGGGCATCACCTGCCACATTGTGCGTAGCTGCTAACCCCCAAAGATTCCTTCCTCGCATGAATTTAGGGCAGACGTTTTCATGGCTGGTTTGTCTATGTCAAAGGTCAGAGCTGACTTAAATTACATAGGGAGCTTGAAAGGGTCTGTTCCCAACCCAGGGGAGACCAGATTTCCCGCTCCCCAGAGCGCTACAGCTGCATTCTGCATACACTGCATCCCTTTTCCATATCCACCACATGGTTTTTCCTCACCACTGCTCCAAGGGAAAGCAGAATCATCAGCTGAGGTTGCAAAATGCATCAGTAAGGGGTGGAAAAAAACCAAACAAGTAAAGGAGTCACTGAGAACAGTAAGAGACAAAGGAGAGAGCGCACTGGGGAGGTGATGTGAAGAGATTAGAGAGAGATAGAAGCAGAAATACTTAATAAGGTAAGAGTTATCAAGGTGATAAAACATTAAATAAGGACCAAGGTACCTACAACATAAAACAGTGATTTGGGGAGAGGGCAAATATATTTATATACTACTACAAGAGAGAGACTTCAAGGCAACTTTGCATCTACACCTGAGTGCTCTGCCTATGAGCCTTTCTCTCCAAGGAACACAATATTCATCCTTCCTCCTTTTCTAATCGGGGCTGTCTTACACTGTCTCATCTTGCCTTCTGCCCAGAAAGGGATAACCCACAAGGGAGAGCTCAGACATGCTAAAAACTACAAAAAATTTCAATGGTGTCCCTACCCCACTACACATCAGGCTGCACCACCCACTGGCAAGTGATCCATCTCTAAAACGCCCTCTGAATTCACATCTGCCCTGCTGAACAGTCATTATCATCCCCTGAAGTTTAACCCAACACTAGAGAGAATTTTTACAAGCTGTCATTTTCTTTAAGCAGTCTTTTAGTCAAATTAGACACTTTATCCAATTTGAATAAATCTCTCCCTTCAACATCTGTCCTGACCCCACCCTAAATTCCCTCCAAAACTGCTAACATCAGCTGTATCCATACATTTTTTCATTTTCCCTTTCTACCTATTTAGGTGCACAAGCTGTTTCTGTTAAAAAGATGGAGTGGGTTCACTGATAATCCACTCCTCCAAAGCCTTGGTTATCTTTGTCTCCATTAGCATTAGGCTGTGTTACTGTCATCATAACATCTGTGAACAAGCACCAGCTTCCAGAGGTTGAAAGCAGACTTTAACCAGGCAAACAGGGAGTAGCATTTTCTCATCTCTTTCATTAAGAAGTAATCACTCCTACATGACCCTCAGTCCTTTACAAGGCTGTTTCTTGGATGCTCAATGAAGCTTATGTTCATTCACCCCTACACCTTCTTCCGTCCAGGTCATTATCCCTCAGACTACTTAATTCTTGCAGTATCTCATTAGATGTAGTCCTGAAAATTAAGCATGGCTCTAGAAAATGGATTTGTAGATCTTCAAACCACATACTGTGCTCAGTCTAAAGAAAACGGCATGGGAACAGCACCCAAAGCTAACCCCACTATAAAAGAGAAACAGTGGGTTGGAAGGGTAAGGTTTGTAGAAAATAGCACTTAGCTAACTGAACACCATTTGACAAGGGAAGCCAGAAACAAAGTGTTTCACAGAAACACCAAGCAAAGGGTGGAAAGAAAACCAGTCCCCTTGCATCACCTGCACCTCTTGCTGACAAATACTGTTGTTATGACTAAATCAGAATTTTTCAGCCTGTGGGAGCTTGAGCTGTTGTGAGAGTAGAGAAAACACTGCACATCTGGTGTAAAGCCACAAACGGGATATGCAAGAATTATGCAACAGGTCTGAGCCTTTGTGCAATGAAAGAAAAACCTCTGCCCAGTCAGTGGTTTCCTACGGCAGCCTCAGGCTTGCTGACTTGCCTGTGCCCTTGATTGCTGTGCTACAGGTTTGTCCTCAAGTGAACTTGTGGTTTGAGCCTACCCAGCTGGCACCGCTTGCTCACTCCTACCCCCTTCTGGTGGGATGAGGAGGGGAAAATACCACAAAAAGCTCGAGGGTCGAGACAAAGGACAGGGAAGGCTCACTTGCCAATTCTGGTCACAGGCAAAAGGCAGACTCGACCTGCAGAGACACAAATCAATTTAATTTAAACAAAGAACACCACCAATTCACCAACTGAATCACAGTAGGAAGATAATAAATACAAACAGATTTTAAATACAATCACTCCCCTCACCCCTCCCTTTCTTCCCAGGCCTAGCTTGTTCGTTCCTTCCCTCCAGCAGCACAGGGGGACAAGGAATGGGGGCTGCGGTCAGACCCAGTCCATTCCATGTTGTTTCTGCCACTCCTTCCTCCTCAGAGGGAAACCTCCTCACACGCATCCCCTGCAGCAACATGTCCCTCCCATAGAAGACAGTCCTCCACAAACTTCTCCAACTAGTGTGGGTCTCTTCCATGGGCTGCAATCCTCCCAGCAATGGATCGCTCCAGTGCAGGCTTCCTTCAGAGTCACAGCCTCCTCTGGAATCAGTCCTCTGCTCCAGTGTAGGGTCCTCCATAACCTACATTCAGGTCTCTTCATTGTTCATCTCCGAGGGCTGCAAGGGCTCAGCCTGCAATCTCACCATATGCTGAAGGGGCATGGCTGCTCCAGCATGCTTCCACCCATCCTTCCTCACTGACCTGGGTGTCCACATGGTTGTTTCTCTCCTGTCCCACTCCTCTTCAAACACAAAACTCCAAAAAATAAAGGAAGTTGCCCAACAGGTTTTCCTCTCTTAAATATGTTATTGAAGAGGCATCAATTGGCTTGGCCTCGGCCAGAGGCAGGTCTGACTTGGAGCCAGGGACCTTCTAGAAGGTTCTTACAGGAGCCATGCCAATAGCCCCCTCCCCCACTACCAAAACTTCCCACACACAAACCCAGCACAGAACTGCAACACATGGCTGAGCCTTCAACTAGTCAGTAAGTTGGTCAAGATCTTTCTTTGTAACCAGAGACTGTACCACAGCCTAGAAGGAAAAGGTCCCTATAATTAAGTTTTAGACCAAAGACTCATATATGCTCAAGGAGGAGAGAGGGAAGATGAACATAAAGAGCAAACCATGAAGTAGAATCCAAGTGTGTCCAGATTAGTCAGAGCCAGGCTGACTGGTTCAACCAAGGGAGAGGCAGTGTCCCCACCTTGTGGCAGGAGGTTTCATCCTCTTAAAGCAATGAGCTCATCTCCCTGTTGCATCTATTTACACGGCAGAGGAGACTTAGAGCCCATATTTACCTCTGTCCTCTGGAGAAGCTCTTACTCCTGATCTGTTTTCAGCAGGGGGGATGGAGGATGGGACACCACAGAGCCTAGGCAGGGACACTTCCACAGCCTAATCCTTCAGTGCTCTTGTCAGCAGGTAAGCATGGGATGGGCACCAAAAAATCCCCACCAAGAGGTGTTGAGTAGACTAGAGCAGCTCCTCTTCCCTCCAGAGCTGGAGGTCCAGTGTCCCCCTGACTGGGAAGACCCATCAAAAGGGCAAGTAACTTGAAGGCAAAGGAGGGGAAAAATGGTAACATGAATTAAGCAGAAAGGATGTTAATAAAGCAAGTGAAGTGTTTACAGACTGTCAAAAAGCCTACACAAGTCAGGGAGCAGTCAGAGGAATATAACAAAAACAAATAAATGAGCATTTTGAGTTGGACCAAACATCTGTCCAGACTGGGCTGCAACACAGCTGCCCAGGGAAGTGTAAAAATGGGATGAGCAGACACAATACTTCCCTTAGGCACTCTTCCAGCTGCCAACCTCTCTTAGCTCATGAGCTTCCTGTGCTAAATCAGGTTTCTATTTTTTTCACTCCCTCTTCATGGATTCCTCCTAATGAGGGAGGAATGGGAACAGCCAAAGAGAATAACAACACTTGAGGAAAGCTAAGGTAATACTTGGTATCAATCTTGATATAGGATAATAGAGACACAGCATCAACATGCAGGCTTACCGTACATAATCTACTCAGATGTGAACTGCCATACTGCTCTTGCAAATGCAGATGCATGTCTCATATCTTTGGAAGAAATTGGATGATATTCTGCTGTCTTGTACTGCAGATGTTTTATCAATAGCCTTAACCAGACATTTCAGTAGCTAGGATCCTATTAAAAAAAAAAAAAAAGATGGGGAGAAAACCCAAAAGATTTTCTGACCATTTTCTGGCTGTGATTACCAAAGGGTGCAGAAAACCAGCCCGGGCTTATTGGAAGTCATCAATCCTAGAGAAGGATGCTAGTTCATTATGAAAGCCTGTTATTTTGTCATCTGAAATAACATTTACTTTTTGTTCACTCATCCACTTTTATTAACTCATGCTGGTACAGTCCTGCAGCGCATTTTGCCTTAAATACAGTAATATTTGTCTACTGTGTCTTCTGATGTTTTTCTCCAGAAAAGCTGGACACCAATGACCTCAGCTCACTTGCTTTGTGCACCATATCAAATGTACTTCATACCCTTCCTCTCTTCCCAACCCCCCCTCCAAAAAAAAAACCAACCCAATATGCACTTGCTGACCTGTTACCTGCAGACCTTGGTTTAATCAGCAAGAAGAACAGGCAATTGTACCCTCTTAGGAAAGATCAAACATGGTTCACAGGATGGGGGAGGCAGCGAACCATGGGCAGGACACACTATGCACAGGAAGATCATGAAAGCCAGATGCAGTACCTGTCACTTCTAAATGAGGTCTCCAGAGCTGAAAGATTCAGAATGAAGTCTGAACTGTTTCCTACATTTAAAAACAGTGACTGCTACAGGTGTTGCGATTTTTTTTTTTAACCTAACCAAAGCCTGATCTAAATTACTAAATGAACTTAACACAGGATTTTGGGGAGGAGCGTAGTCATTTATTGTATTTGTTAACTTAAGGGACATTGTTTTCCCCTTCTTCTAGATTTAGCTCTCAAACTAGGTCATGGTGATTACACACATCCAGTCTGAAGGCCAGGCCTCTCTGCTGCTTATGTGGAAGGAAGGGAAGAGGGAGAAGCAAAGGGTGATGTTATCACACAAGTGCAGTATTTGTATCTAGGCAGAGTGCAGTACACATTGGTCCAAAACCTCACGAACAGAGGAAGTTGAGCTTGCTGCTTTCTCCTGGACTCTGCCATTGCCTAGATCCCCAGGCACTCAGTGACACCCATTACTTCAAGAGCTTTGCCTCTGCCAGCCAACACAGGATAAAGTCAGAAAAATCCTTGTGGATACTTTTACAGACAGAGTCTGCTCCTGCATCACCTCAACGAGCTCAAGGCTTCACTGACCTGGCCACAGTTTAAGTCATCCCACTCCCAACAGCAGATAGTCAAAGGGACCAGGCACTAGGTGGGGGGCAGGAAAGAGCTTGAGGATGTGACTTGCTACCTGGTGTCCCCAGACACAGCAAAGGGAGGGTGAGGGACAAGGCACATTTGTGCCCAAAGGGGACAGGGCTATATCCTACCCCAGCAGTAGGAAGAGGGAAGGAAGACTCAGCTAGCCTGAAGCTGGCTACTCTCTGATGGAAGCTGTCAGTTTGGGGAACAGGGAAGAGAGGAAGAAAGTGAGGAGGAGTAAAGGAAAAGCTAACTAAAGCCTCAGAGGATGAAGAAACCTATCATCATGTCCAGCACAACTAGACTGCATGTCACCGCTACAGAAGAGAAAGTAAGAGATAACAGATACATAAAGAAGAGAGCTGCATGTTAGAACATTTTTAAGCATCTCATTATCTGCCATTTTTTTTCTTGTCTTCCAATATCTCACTACCTTGCCTAGTACCTCACTACCCAGTATCATACTTGCCCAGTATGTCACTACCACTGAGTTTGATGGAGCACTTAAATATTTCATGCAGCCTTCAGACTTGCAATCCTTCTCTCCCCTTCTGCTTCAGCTTGGCCCTGCTGAAATCTCAGCAGGCCCACGGCCTCTGGCAGACTGCCTAGGCAAGGGTTCCTTTGACTGTCCTTCCTCTCAATTCACCTATCTTCTCCTCTCCTGCCCTATTAAACCTCCCATTTTTCCTTCTCTCCATTCTGCCTCCAGAGAAATCGAATCTCAAACTGAACTTCTTCCTCCCCGTTTCCAAGCTTCTTCCTCACAATTCCCTTTTCTTCAGCCTTCAGCCTCTTCATTTCTTCTATTCATTTTCTGGTTTATTTTCATTCTTCATGACACATTGAATAAGGTCAGGACTAATAACCCACACTTCAGACACCCATTAATCCATCAGTAACCAAGTATAGGCACAAGGAGAGGGGCAGCCTGCTGTGCAGTAGCGAGACCTGTCAGCAAAGCACAGGGACCTGGGGACCCTGCAGAACTGGGGAGGGTTGATGAACAAAGGGGAGGTCAGCCTGGGGCAATAGGGTGGAAGGGTTCTCTGATGAGGACTTTGCCTCACCTGAAATGCTCATGAACCAGAGGGTGGTCACCCCCCATGTAGAGGAACAGCAGCAGTTTCTTCTCCCTCTATCTCCACTGCCCCCTTCACTCCTTCCTTAGAGACTATTCCCCCTGTGTTTGATGCTGAGGGAACAGTGGCTCAACTGTCTTCATGTCGAAAAACAGGATTGAAAAAAGGAAGTGATTTTGCAGTTGGAAATGGAGAATGATGGTAGGCACAGAGAAGTCAGGGCCATTCTGGCTGCACATGAACTCCTGTACCACAGCAGCTGTTAGAGACAAAAGGACCATGGCAAGTAGCAGGGAGTGACATTGGACCACAATCAGAGGACTGGGGCGAGCAAGATATTGGCAGCAAGGAGGCCAGTGAGATGGGGTGGGGATGGTCCCCAGCACCCTGGGATGGTGGAGAGTGTGGCTTATCCAGCTGAGGGGCTGAGTCAGGGCCAGCAAAGGCACCATCAGGTAGGAGCTCCAGAGATGAATGGGTCACAAGGCAACATGAGGTGGATGATGATGAAAAGAGTTTATAGAAGAGCCACAGAACTAAGCAAGTTGAACAGGGTTAAAGTCTCATCTTGTGTCATTTCATTGCTACTCATCTCTCTAGGTCGAGAGGTAAGTGAAATTTCCATTACATGACCATTTTGTTCCTCTTCAGTCATTGCTCAGTATGTTAATTAACACCAGACCTCCACCAACCCAGTTCTGCTCCTGTTTACCTTTGTGGGAATATTGCCATTTGTTCTGCTGCTTCCAGTCCTGCACCTACACTCCTGGCTTCCCAGAAAAGTCCCTTCTCCCTCCCTGCTTTGTTGTTTATGCAGAAGGTGTAGCAGGTGCTCTCCTAGGCTCCCACAACATGTGAAAACAACACATTTGCCTAGGGTGGCAGGTACCAGTTTTACCCAACCAGTGTGGAGGAGTAAGTTGTAGAGATGCCCAGGCAGTAGAGGGTGTGGGGGCCACAGAGAGCACACTACAGCAGGAGATGGAGTGCCTTTGCTCTGGATCATTTTTAATCTCCTCGCCATTTTTCTTTGCCTGAATGGGATTAGAGAAGCAACAAGGGAGCTTCACTGCCAGGCACACTCCATGGCAACACATCAGCTTTAAAGATATACCAGCTCCTAGGAGCACTAATGCTCTGCCTCATCTTATTCCCCAGGTCCTCTTGTCTGTGCCTTTTCTGTGCTCCAGCCATCCCAGGAGGTCCTTCCTAGCAGTTCTCCCTCAGATGGGCAGATACACAGAAGACCAGTGAAGTACCCAAACTGGGAACCGCTACAATATTTGGGCTTGGTCTCACCTCTTCTCTTGGATCTTCCCTCTCTTTCCCTCCAGCAACACCTGCTGTATGAGCATCCCTAAAGCAACATCCCACCAGTTTACCAGCAGCAGCTAGGCACAGGTTCCTCCGGGAGCTCAGCTCCCTGCCTGCAGTCAGAGAAGGCAGAAGATGTTATGCTTCGTATCTTCTTCCCACTGGGCCTTCATGAAAGCAGAGAATTGACAACTCGACAGCTACCTCCCTGTTTGGGGGACAAGGTGGGAGGTACAACCATTTTGAGGAAATGAAAATTAATCTGAATAAAGTGTAAACCAAGTGAAGCTGAAACTCAAACCCAACTTGCCAGCTTAGATTTCATTTTGTTTCAGTAAGTGCCTGGTTCAAACAGAAGCATAAAAACAGCATAGATAAAAAAGACTGTCCTTTTTGGTATATTGAGACTTACCAAAACAAGACAGGTGGCCAAAGCCTTGCAAGAGTTTGTTCCCCTCTTCTAAGATCTATACCCCAGGTTGAGAAAGCCAAGAGGCTCCGAACTGAGGTTTAAGAAGCAGAGCTCTCTGAAATTCAGTGGAGGAATGTCCATTTATTAGCTTGAGCACTTACCTGCACTGAGCCCAGCATCTTTGGAGGCTCAGCCAACCTTGCCAGCAAGTAGAGGTAACCCCATGCCCACCTCTATCAGAGCAGGGACTTCCCATCAACAGCTTACAGATCATTTCCTGGGTGTGAACTCCAGTCCCTGTAGCACACCTCATTTTTCAACCAAATCACACCTCTCACATGCCTCACTGGTTGCCTGGGTATGTCAGCCCACGGGGTGGTGCCCAGGAAGGGCTGGTAGGGCTTCGCTCTCACCATCAACACACAGTTCCTTGTACTGGTGGTTTTAACTGGGATCCCAGTACACATAAGCCACATTTGGGAGCCTGCTGATTTTAACTGTCTGATGCATTTCAGTCGCTACCCTCCTCATCGGTGGCCTCCAGCTGGCCCAAAATATAGAATCCCACTAAATTTCATGCACCATGACATATTCTCTTGTCATAGCTCCACAGTCTTCCCCATACACCTTGAACAGTAACACCAAGTTTAAATCCTCACCTTCCAGTCAAAGGCTTTTAAGGCCCCCTCAGGATTTTAAACACTGGTGTAAGGGCCCCACCTTGTCCCTGTATCCCTCTGGCAACACCCAGCCAGGTGCACAAGGGGAGGTACAGCAAGTTTCTCCTAGGGATAATTGCAGGGGAACTTGCCAATAAGTCAAATATTTACCTAAGCGTCATCAATGCAAATGTCTTCTAATCCTCCTGTATCTTTTAGGGGCATCAAGAGAATGGTGAGTACACCTCTGATTTATACAGATGCATATAAATTAGAGTATCAAAGAACTCATTTGTGTGATTTGCTATGTAGTAACTGTATCATTATTAGTCAAATATATTTACTGTGTATGTACCATCAACATAGAGAGTTAATAAAAGCAATATATACATTGCAGTAACAGTTCCTATACTTTCTTCTGTCCAATTCTCAGTGCATTTTGATGGTCTGACAGCTGCCTGCACACACGTTTTTGCTGAGAGCCACGCTGGCTCCATGAGACTTACCTCCCAGCCTGCATCTCAGTGTGCGCATGTTGAGGTGGAGGGAAGGAAGATTGAGATGTAAGAATCTCATGATAGTGCATTTGAGGGCTTTGTGTAGTTTCCAAACACAAGCATGTAGCTAACTGCCCGAGGGCACCAAGCATAAACAGCACAGTTGGTGGGGAAGGGTTGCAGAGATAAGCGTATAAAAAGCTTCACTGCTGTTTAGGGGAAGTAAAGACTTTACATCAGATTCTCTACTGAGAATTTCTCTTTGTGTTCCTGAAAAGCTGTTGAGATCTATGAAAATGTTAATCATCGGGAAAGAATAATTCTGGGTCCAGTGGGGAGAGGTGTCACAGCAATGGATGAGGAAATCCTTCACCCATGCAAACAAGAATAGGAAATGCCATAGGTACAAGACAAAGTCTCAAGTACATGACACTAATCTGTTTCATCACACTCAAAGTACCCAGAAGTCAAGTGGCTGGGGGAGGAAATAATAACTTTTGTGCTGTCCCGCTAGAGCTGTCTAACCTGACAACTTTGCTTCCACTGATGGGACCACAGACATTCTCCATCCTGTGGGGAACATCCCAGGTCATTCAGTCACCCATGCCCTTGCCCCTGCACAGCAGTTCACATCTCTATTTTCAGTGATACGGAGCACCTTCCTGCTTTCCCTGCTGCAGTGCCCTCAGTGACAGCTTCCCCTAAGGCTATGCTTTTCCATCCCTTGGAAACTCTGCCCAGAAATGCCTAAATAGCAGCAGACCCATGCCCATGCATACCAGTAGTGAGGACATGCTAGCTGCTACCACAGCCAAATAAGCTTTGAGCATTTTTATTACCCAGAAACAAAGGAACATATCTTCCAGGTTGAGCACAAGAAGAGGGATGGGCCAAGTGCCACAGGCAATCTTTTAAATACAAACCTGGAAGGAAAACTCAGCTATCCCAACATGACAAAACAGGGACTGTCAGCACATGTAACTAGTTTTCCAGAGACACCTGGTATTTATTTCCACTCTGTCTCAGCAAAGGGGAAATGTTGGCACAGGCACTAGCTTCAGGGGGCTTGCAGCAGTTCCTCTGCTCTACCCTCTTCTCCTGCCTCTCTGTCTGACATTGCAGGGGAAAGGACAGAGGGATCTTGAGGCACAGTGCTCAGTCTGTCTCCCTGTCTATGGGGAACAGGAAAAAGAGATTCCCTATAGCACAAGGACAAGGGAACACAAAGCCACATTCAAACAGGGTAGAGAGGAAGATTTGTCAGAACAGAAACACAGAACAGGCCCCTACAAACACAGGTATCATTGGCCAACACAGCAATGACAGATTCCCTCCTGTCCCTAATGCACAGCTATGCAATCGTGGCCTGACACATGCAAAATGACCGCAGCCCTGGCATTTATGATTCCTAGGAGTCAAATTCAGTAACACCCAACCCTGAAGTCCTATCTTAGTTCCCACCTCAGGAACCTGGGTCACATGAGTTAGGAGTTCCCTAAAGGTCCAAGTAACCTCAAGGCTGCCCCCCTTCCTTCTCCTTATAGAGGAAGGTCCAACTACACCCTAATGCTACTTCTGTATCTCCAGAGCATGCTAAAAAGTCCCATAAAGCAGGATATCCTACAGCAGACCTCCCCAGCCTGCTCTCCCCACTTTGCAGCCCTCTGAAGATGTTCTTCCATGGGAAGTTTCCTTCTCGCAGGGAAGGGAGCATATTTTGCCTTCTGTAGTCTACCTATGATCTGGATTTATGTCTCACACCCAGCCAGAGAATCCCTGACGTGACAGCTCAGGAAAATTAAATGAAGTGCCAATCCCATTTCATTTTTCAGTAAAATAACCCCCATATGGGAGAAAACAGTATCCCCAGACATCTGCCACACATTCCAGAAAAATATATTACAGGCTTGCCACTAAGTGTGAAATAGATTTTTTAAAGTTAAAAAGCTATTGGATATTTAAAGGATGTGTGACATATCACAATATGCTGGAAATGCATTTTAAAGAAATAACAGCACCGCAAAGATACTGTGAAGGAATGCAATTAACTCTGTGCTTTGAAAAAAAATTCCGGGTTAGAAGGAAGGTTTTTTTAAAGTACCTACTTTAACAGTTAATTATTGTATTGTAGGGGAAACTTGAGGCTTCAGTGAGAGCTGAACTACATGATAGAAGGCTGTATGCAGCTACACTGATAACACTAATTTTAATTAATCTTACCCTAAACTCTTCTCCCTTCTAACACCCAGTCTTATTTGCTTAGAGCTTCATCTGACTGGCAGCTTGAGATGAAACTTCCACAGCAGGTATGACTACAGTTTGGTTTTGGTGGGTTTTTTGGTTTTGGTTTTTCTTTTGCTTGGTTGGTTTTGTGCAAAACTAAGTTAAATTTCAATAGTTGGGGGAAAAAAAAAAAGTTTTGTCCATGTAGAAGCATTCAAGAGGTTTGTCTAGCACTTGCTGGATGCTCTGAAACACTGCTTTTGCAGTGAGCAGCAGGGTAACCCAAGACCTCTTTTGCTTATCCTGTAACAACCCATCCAAACAGAGATAAATTAGCAGCTGCCACAGGAAAAAAAATCATGCTTTGAATATGCTCAGGAAAGAGTGGTTTGATATGACTCAATCCAACAAAATAAGACAGAAGTAAGGATGAATGTGGAACCTCGGTTTGTCCCTCTCACACTGCCTTTACAGCACAATCTTTCATTGCACGTTCATCGGTTGTTTTTTTTTCCCCTCACAGGATCCTTGCATCCATGGATATAGACAGCATTCAGTGAAGATAGTGATGCGATGCCTTATTTAGCCAACAGGTGTTATAGAGGTCTGCTAACAGCAGGGAAACAGAAATAAGCAGGAATGCAAAGCATGCAGGTTCTGGTGCAGGGACATTACTTCTCCCCAGCAACCCAACATGGGATACTCTGATCTCATCCCTTCTCATTGCAGCCTGAGCCCTCCAGGCCACCTCCACGTGGGCTCATAGACCCAGCCGTTGCCTTCTCAGCCAGCTTCTTCTCACCCAGATCCTCAACTCCCCCATCCTGGTTACCTGCCCTTTCATTACCCTTGCCTCCCCAGTTCCTCCCCTCTGGTGGGTTTATCTGGTGGATAAGCTTTCCACTTCAACACCCTGCTGGCTGCTAGACTTATTTTCCTCCTGGGCTTCCTGGTCTCCCATTCCAGTATCCTTCCCAGGCTTTTTGCCTCGTCCCTGTCTCTCAGAACTCAAATTAGAATTTCATTAGTGGATAAAAAGAGTGTTACAATGGGAAAAGTTGGGCAGATTTAGAAAACCATGTTACCAACTCACATAACAATGAGAACTAAGTCTTCCATTTCTTTGGTTCTGTTTGTGTACATGGCCCTCCTATGAACCATGTGACTTCAGAGATCCTGCTGGGCAGGAGATGAAGGAAAAACATTACTCAGCACACAGCAAGGAGGAAACCATGTATTATCAGGAAGTCGTTATGTAGGGAAAGACAACAGGGTCAACCTATAAGAAATAGGAACTAGGAGGCTGTAGCATGGGATGAACAATACATCCCAAGGAATGAGCTACAAGGAAAGCTACAAAGGAAAGAGTGAGAAGACTGCTGCCTCCAAAGGCTTTTCCTGTATGAAACAAGTGTGCTACCATCTAAGGCCCTCTCCAGTCACTAAAATCCCATCTCCAAAGAGGGCTCCAGATAGGAAGACAAGAGCCATTGTCAGCACAGAGGCTGCTAAACAGTGAGTCAACAAGTATGAAGAAGAGAGAAGCAAACTCCAAAGCAGGGAAAGATCCTATTCCATCAAGAAAATGAATCGGAAAGGAGCCACATAGAAAGAAAAAAGCAAAGAAAAATTGCCTTGAGGGGGGAAAAAAAAAACCCGACCATCCTTCATTAAGAAATATAACAGTTGTCCACTGGCAGTGAACATCAGGCGGTACCAAAGCCAATATAATATTACTGTTGCACTTCTATGACAATTTTTTTTAAACATAATTAACTTATGACACAAACACTTTAAAGGCCTGGCCTGAATCTCACACAGGGACAAAGCAGAGCCTGCCAGACTTACTTATAAAACCAGGAGACTACATCACAAGTTGGTAAATACGTGAACAAAAACAATGACAAAAATTTTAATACATCAAAGCATACTTTCCTCAAATATGTTTTAGCTTAATTATTGATAGCAATGCTTGTTAACAACACCTGCTATCTGGCTGGTAAATGATTTGTAGTCCATTTTGTAGAAAATAAGGACAGTGTATTTATAGGGGGACTTACTGCCACACTAGAGTGCCAAGTTCTTGGCTGAGTAGCAAGATGCAGGATACAGGTAAATGTAGGAAGCATCCTCCTGTGGTGTGTGAATGATAGGGCAAGGCAGATTTGCCAGGTACACCTGCATGGTGTTTCAGTGTGCTCCCAAATAATAAGCAGGGATTGGAAGGCAAGCAGAGATTTCTTATCTGTGACTTGAGAGACTATCAACTTCTACATTGAGGAAAATATTTCCCCACCCTCAAATATTAAACTCCTGCCTCTTCCATGTCATGAAATAACAGCTGCTGTTTGTTACACATTGCCTGTGCTTCAATAGGGAGGTTAATATTTTACCATGTGTTTTCTTTCCATTCCTTCCCTTCTTGCCTGTTGAGGCAAATCTCATAGCTAGCATTACAAGCACTGGATTGAGCAGCTTTCTCCTGGATGAATTTGTACTGATGTTAGCCCTTTTCATCCACGACTCTAAGAACTGAAATCCCACAAGAGGTACATTCGATTCACTCTGCCTCTCAAGACATCCAGTTACTTCAAGCTACAAGCAATCTGAAAGCCCTTGTGGTATTTCAGCATTTAGGCTACTCCGGAGAGGCACCGATAAACAAAACCAAGTTATTAAAGATGAAATGACTCTCACAAAGGTTTGGGGGTCAGGAACAAGGCTGAGACAGCAGCGTTGATTTGGGTTTTGTAAGCAAACCCTTGAGTGCCTTGTAAGGCTTCCAAGCTGAGGTACAGGGCCAGGAGACTGAATCCACGCAGCTCCCAGCCAGCATGCTGAGCTCACATCTGTCTGCATCTGCCCACAAGAGCCAGCCCTAGTGAGCAGGGATTAGCAGCAAGTCAACTACTGCACAAAATGGACCAGGGCCAGCTGCTCCAGCAGCAAGTCGCACTCAAGCTGGTCCAATGGATGTTCACCTACTAACACCCTGCCTCTGCTTCCAGGGTGAGGGCACCCTTTGGACCATGACATCCTGTGATCAGCACAGTGCTCCTGCACACTGCACACTGAGAGCCTGGGCTGGGGATGTCAGGGATGCCATTTGCATGTTGGAGGACACAGGATAGCTGCTGACCTGGGCTAGGAATAAAATTTTCTAGGTGGGGATGGAAGCAGCCTGCAAGGATGAGGAAGCAGAAATCCCACTCCACCATGCAGCTGTCCCCTCCACAGATAGGGGAAATCCACTGCTTTCACAGGTAAGCTCTCACACCTCTGCAGAACCCTAGCCTTTTCCTTTTTCCTTCCTAAGCCAATGAGTTATGTCCCCTGTTTAAATGTAACCTTCATATCTACTATTTAGCTCCTGACCATTCCCCCCAGGAAGCCTGTTGTCCACAATACTGGCTAAGAAGGGCACTTTACAGAAAGAGCCAGGCTGCTAGCAGCATAACCCAGGAGTGACAGCAAGAGAAGAAAAAAATAGGAGAAGGAAAAATGACAGACTGCCACAGATGGAGAAAGGAGAGGGGAGAGACAGGGTGGCTAGTCACAGGAGGGGCTGCTGGAGGAGTTGTGGGGACTTTGTGGCTCCAAATCACACTCAAGGAAGGGAAGCAACAGCAGCTTTTATAGACTCAAGCACGGTAGGCGATGATGAGAGGAGATCAGGGGAGAGAAAACTAAAGAAAGAAAGGGTAATCAAAGAGTGTGGTTTGGTATCATTAGCGAGGACAGATTTCTCAGATTTCTCTTTGCTCTTAGATGAGTTACAGTATGTAAGTGTAAACGGCACCATTGTTTCAGGGGACAGATGGTCACCCACATCACAGTTCTGCGCATCCCCCATCCTCCCTGAGGAAATCATTCCCCTCCCCTGATCTGCACTGATGCAACAGGCAGGGAGAAAGCTGGAGAAAGGGGAGGCAGGGATGGGCATCCATCAGGCAGGAAGGCAGAGCTAAGCTTTGCATCTCCACTAGCTGACCTTGTAGCCAGGGCTGGGCAAGTGAAAGCTGTTCCAACCACAGCACTACACTCAAACTCCAGCCCCCAGACCAGCCAACCCATCCAAATGCCTATGCAGGTCTTCTAGCAGGAAGGTTACACCTCCATCACACCACCTCCTTATTCACTTCATCAGTCCTTGATGGCAGTCAATAAAAACCAAGCACTCATGCTGATTCTCTTAGATCTATTGCCCACCTTTGATACGATTGATTACACAGATTTGTTGAGATGTCTGCCAAGCTCAGCAGGGATTTGCAGCGTGATGCCAGAATAACTGTTCCCAACCTAGATAACCTCCACTTATCACTCCCCATCAGTTTCTGTCTTACATCTTCATAATTACTTTTCATCTCTTTTGTAAGTCCAGATGCACTCTTACCTGCCTTCCTTGCTCGTATCTGCCCCATTACCTCAGCCTCCTTCCCTAGCTGTTGGTCACAACTCTGCTGTCCTCCCCAGCCAGAATAAAAGACCACCCCCTTGGCTAGCCTGTCCTCTCCTCCAAAGCTTTTCCTGAAATGATCCCTGATCATTTCATCAGCAGAGCCCAGAGCACCCCTCCAGGGAAGGGAGGCAAATAGGGCAGCAGAGCCAGAAGCATTCCCTCCATGATATGGAGGAGGGCAACCCACTTAAGGCAGCATAGTGCAAACCCATGTCCCAAAGAGCAGCAGCCACTGAGAGCAGGGCAAGCCCAACCCACCAACCTGATCCATCCCTTTTAACAGCCTGGTGGTACTGCTCAGCCCTCCTCTCACTGACCCAACCAGCAAGAAGCTGCAAACCCCGTTTCAGAGACCTTTTTCACCTGTGCCCCATGGCAGGCAGTGAAGCATGGGAGAGGCAGTAGCATGAAGATGTGTGAGGGACTCAGAGAAGGGGCTAGCCAAGATGTGTTGGGCCAGCCAGAACCAGTGGGCAAAGTGAGCACAGGACAAAAGCAGGTGCAAGGTTGAGCCTCCTTCATCTTAAACCAGGCTGTAGCCTTCCTACACCTTCAACTTCCAAAGACAGTGTCTCTAGGAGTATAAAGATCTTCCCAGCTTAGAGGCTGACAGTTTGGCAGACTCTTTGCTTCTGTTCTCTCCATAGGTCTGAAATGGGCCAGGTCTTTCAAATAGTCTTTCCTCTTAAGCATCCTGGGACCAATCTGCAGGCCACTTGCTGCAGAAGAGCTGCAACTCCATTAACCATCCCTAACCTGAAGCAGTTCCTGTCACATATTACAACCACAACACAGCAAATTCAGCTGGCTGCAGGCCTTTCCCCATGGTCTGGGGTGGGAATAAAGTCCTCAAAGAGGCAGCTGGTCAATTTGTAGTGGCATTATTTAATTCCCATTATGACAGAACATGCAATTAGAGGTCTGGTCAGAGTATTTTATAGGTGTTAAACTCAAAATGAGTATTTTTATTGCCCTTTCTATTTCTCCAAGATCCCCCTCCAGCGCCCTCACACACCCTGCTCCAGTGTTCACAAAGGCTGAAAAAGGCAAACTGACCCTTTTTCAGAAAGAAATGTTTCCAATCTCCAAGGCAAAAATATATTCCAGTGAATAAACACAATATGCTCCAGAAGGGTTTTTCAGTATTTGTTTTGGTTCAGCAATCCACTTTGCAGAGAGCTGGGGTCCCCCAAAGCAGGCACTGCTACCATCCCCACATCCAGCTGGGCACGTCGTCTCTCTCTCTTCTGACCTGGCAGTATCATGTACTCTCCACACTGGCACAAATACTCTTTCTGTGCTGGATAACACTGTGCTATATGACAAAGTATCTTCCCAGCATAGCCTGAAGAGCAACAGCTGGTGGAAATAGGTCTGTTTTCACTAGGTATAGCAGAACAACACTGATTTACACCAGGCAAGGATGTGACTCTCATCTTCTACTCTCTCCTGCCTGCTTCCCCACACCTTCCACATACATTGACCAGAAATCCAGGGACCATATTGAGATACCTCATAAAAAGCTGTTGCAGTAAGAGTCCTAGCCCCACTTTCCTGAAGCATCAGGGCATGGAGCATTAGCAGGTCTTTTATTGCTTTTGACACATATTGGGGAAACAGGGCAGTACAACATACACACAGCAACAAAAAATACCCTTCCCCTAAACCACAGTCTCCTCTCAGTATTTTGCAGTTATCCCTTCCTCCAATGGTAGGAGGGAAAACACTCAGAGCTCTGCATGAAGACAGCAAGCATGCACTAAGAAGTTTTTCAGCCTTATTTCTGATTTTGTTAGCCCCTATGGACATTAAAGCTTCAGACAGAGCGAGCTCTGGTTTTGTTTGTGCTGTTGTCCTGCTTCATTTCCAAACCAAGGTCTTTGACTTGTCGTTACAAAAAAAAAAAAAAAAAACCACCCACCACTAGAAAATAAGCTAAAGGGATGGGAGGAAGTGAGATATCCTGTCTCAGCATTTGTGCTTAGACACACAGGGCCAGTTTGCAAGCCAGCCAAATTTAGACCTCATCCCTTTACATCTGCCCACTTGCCTGGAATTGTGTACATCTCCCATACACGCAACCCAGCCAATTTCTCACAGATCGCAAGCAGGCAAATCCCCTTCAAACATATCCATCTCTTGTGTGCTACTAATGACAATGCATGAGTTTAAATTCCATTTACACCACATTTGACTGTGCAAATGATCCCTCTAAACTTCCCATCTCAAACTTGCACATCAAACGACCCACACTAATGACATTCCCTTGTCACTAGTTTTGTAGAGGCAGCTTCCTTCCCAACTACTTGGGCAGGTGCTGAGCACTATCATGCTCCCCCTGCTACCTGCCTCTGCCTACCAACCACAACCAGGAAAAAAAGGTTTCTCTCCCAGGAAAGAAGCTGGAATTTACAAAACTACTTTTTTCCCAATCCAGAGTGCAGGCAGACAGTGTGCCTTCCCCTCCTCCCACAAAATTAAGATTGCCCAATATTTCATTATGGAAACACTAAAATGTTCAGACTGCACCATTTCCAAAACTAAAGCTGCTCCCTGCCTTTCCCTTTGCCACCCTCCATGGCATCGGGGAACCAAACAGCGTAGCAGTTCTAAGGGCACCCCAGGATGCTAGCCAGCAATCCCTGCAGCCCACTATCCAGAAACTCACTCTTTAAAGGAGAAAAGAAAATTAGGCACCTCCAGAGAGTGACTTTGCCCTCTGAAGGCTTTTCACCTTCTGGGGTGAAACCCAGACAGCTTCCCAAGAGGAGAATTAACAGAGAAATTAAGGGTCAGCTCACAAGCAAAGGAAATGTCTTCACATTGTTAACACAAAAAGGGAGAGTAGTGGAGGGTAGAGCTGTCCTGGGGAGATGGCCACACTGGCCAAGTGTACACATTGCCTTCAAATATTAATCAAGTTTATGGACAATTGGCTTATTAAAAGTCACTCTTATTTGCTAATAGCAACCTTCATTCCACCAGTAGGGAGCTTGGCAGAGTGGCAGAAAACTCAGCAGAACTTAAAGCAGGCTTGCCCTCTTTTAAAGCTTGAAAAGCCTTTTGCACATATCCAGGGAAACGCTGATGCCACCAACACCACACATCCCCTGGAGAGCTCTGGATCAGCTCAGTTTCCCCAGGAAAAACAGGAGCAACTATAAAGTTGAGTTAGCATGTTGCGGGGTGCAGAGAGGTTAGATAACCTCTTATAGGAAAAAATTATCTTGCACCTGTTGGATCCTGGGTATACAGGTATATCTGTTGGCTGCAAGGTCTACAGATCTGTGTAACCAACAGAAGTCAATCCATTCCTGAGGGCACAGCAGGAACATCGGCCCAATCACCTAGAATAATAACAAGTTATCACAAGTCCTCAAATAAATGCCAGACTCTTCACCTGTCTTCTAAGTTAGATTTGCAAAGAGAGACAGGAGAGATCTGTCTTTAGAATGGAGAAGCAGGAATAACATATCCATTTGAGTGTTTTCCAGGTCTGCTCGTAAGAGCTGATACTGCTGACCCCAAGAGTGGAAAGCCATGATCCCTACGTCCTCAAGAATGATGAATGCTGCTTAAAACTCATAAGCCACTCCATTTTTTATGTATTATTATACCTTCTGGTCACATTTCCAAGCTTTTTTCTAACCACTAGGCAGGAACCTTTTTAAAAAATTATTATTTATATATACACATACACAGAGATAAATGTACACATATAAAAAGAAAAGTAAACCTCATAAGAAGATTATATGAGCTCAGGTCTTAAGATAGACATCAAGTATTACAAGACTTCCAATAAATTTGCAGCTGGTGTTTGCTTATTAATTAACTACATCCAGTTCTTACGAAGATTGTATCCACGGTTTAACAGTAACAAGGCAACAGCTCCAAGCAGAAACAAGTACAACATACTACAGAATCTGCACATAAAATCTTACACAGAAATAAATCTCCCAAACTGTTATTTTACCAGAGTACAATATATAACACACCTATTCACCCAAGGCTTATTAATGAGCAAAAGATTTGTCAGCACCTCAGCCACATGTGTCACCCAAAGAGCAGTGGTTTTGGCAGCGCAGGATCCCTATGCACCATGGTGTTGCCTCCTCAACATCACCAAGAGAAGTATCAATTACCAATTCACATATGCATTTTCTTCACACCACTCCGTTCCTGTGCGGCAGTGCCAGCATAAAACACCACTACTGCCATCAACAGCCATCCTATGCTCAGTTGGCTCAAACAACTTATATCTGTGACACCAGGCAAGTAGGAGGTGGGGAATAAATCTGTAGGTTTTCCCAGTTACCCATCAACATGCCTAAAGGCCAGTCCTGTTTCATTGTGCACTGAGCACACAGCCCAAGACAATAGAGCTGTCAGTACAAGTGACAGGAAAGGCACCCCAAGAAGCATGGTAGGACTTTTAGGGACAGGTACGATGGCAAAGTGCCTACCTGGGGGATCTTTAAATCTAATGAGCTACAAGGCAGGTCCTCAGTACACACGAGCAGTCATACCAGCTTCAAGAAGCCACCCTGCTCTATAGCCTATAAAACACAGCTGCTCGTAGTAAAAATTAAGTGCATATATAAGCTTTTGCACAACTGGGACCTGACCTGCAGCTCCTACGCTGCTGAAATCGACTGGAAACACAACACTTTACTGCCTGAGAGCAAAACAGAAGCACAAACAGCCACACTTCACAAAGGAGGAAAGGGGGCTGGTATATAACAAAAAAGCAAGAAAATGACAGCTGTGAACCGCAGAGCCTATCTCATTACTGCTACAGCTTCAGCATTGATTCTTTTTAGTGGCACACTTCACTCCTCTCACTGTCATGTCAATATTATAGATACAACAGCAAAGGGAGGTCTGGGCCTCCTGGAAAGAGTTTCTTTTAAAGAAAGGCTCAAAAGACAAACCAAATCTATTACATTTGACCCCGTGGATGGATGAAGTGTAAAGTCTTTATGGAACCCCAAGGAGTCAAACAGTGATGCAGACATCCAGGCATCTCTCTCATAATATTCTCATCATCTGAAAAGTGCATCACGATCCATTTGTAAGGTGTCATGCGGCATGCCCTTTATTTAGTCCCAAACACTTTATAAATTCATAAGATGAATGCTACGCGGTTGTTTTGGAAACATGTTTTCACACTTCTCACCCTGTTTCCACTCTGAGGTCAACTTGAAATCCTATTTGACATGGAGTTCAGGTTTTATAAAAGGAAAAGAAATAAATAAAATCTTACAGCCTCTCTCATAACCATATCTCAAATACTGATGGTGTCAATGTTGTAGTTATAATGGCCCCATGGTCTGCAACTCATAAGGCCAGCCTTCTGCCTGTTCATCAAAACAGAAATCAACCTAAGCAAACTGTTTGGCAGGTTGCTCACGTGCTGCATCATGCCAGACATCCCTTTCAATAGGCACATTTAGCAGGAACCAAGCCAGGCTCCAAGTGCGCATCGCATTGCGTACCTAGATGATTACACAGCAGTTAAAGTTAACCAGGATTTAAAAAAAAAAAAAAATCTGCTCACCAATGAACTAGGGCAATTCAAGCACTCATTCACACTGTATGTAAAGCCACCCCAAAAACATGTAATCACCTAACTTCAAAGCATCAGGCTCCTTTTCACCACACAGTGGCAAAAAGCACAGTAAATACTCTCTTTGGGGATAAACACCACAAGCTTCGCATGGAACATATTCCCTATCTTAAAAGGGAGTAAGGGTCTACAATTTTTGCAACAACAGCCTTACATGTTTCTATGCTAATATGCATCCAGAAGTGATTTTAAAGCAGGGATATACGTGGTTCTTTCTCCTCTTACTGCACTGCAGCAAAGGAATATGGCAGTTGTTTAATAGCACATAACAAAATTGCAGGACTAAGCTCACGGAAGGAAAAATAATCTTCAGGGTAGGAGGATTTAAGTAGGTAGAATGCAATTACCTAAATTGAAATTTGGTGGTTAATGACCTTGTGCTTCAAAAATTGTTACATAGTCCTTAACAATCAGAGCTTCCATTTTAAGTCTCATTGACAGTACTTCCATAACAATGATCATGAAGCTCTGGCCTAGTATAAAGTCAATGAGAAGATTAACGGGCTTTTAATTAATGCCCCATCTTTTTTGCTGACTTTCCAGGAAAGACCAAATGTTGCCCTGTGACAGTAACTCAGCCTGCCCCTGCTTGACACAGGCACACTGGAGACCAAATAGCCCAGTACAACAGCAGTGAAAAGCTTCAGATGGGGAAAAAAAGCAGGCAAGCATAGAAATTCTTAGAAGATGTGATTTTTCTTTTGCAGAAGCATCCCTTACAAAGGGGCTCATTCCCAGCCAGGGAATAATCTGCCTGCAGGTCACAGAACTGTATGATTTCTATCATGCTATCAAAAAAAAAAGTGATCCCCAGAATCTGCAAGAAACCTTCCGGGTACAGAAGCAGTCTCACTTTAAAAAATTATGTGAAACTACTTACTGCATGATCCATTCAAAATGAGAACACAGGGTTGGGGAAGGAATCAAAGGAGGATATGAATCCTCTTCACTCAGTCTCTACTTTTCAATGATCTTGTAACTTTGCACATCTTAGCTGAAATCACAGCTCCAAAAGAAACCTTTTAAAAGGTTTCCAGCAGCCCCACTATTGCCTTTCACCCCACATAACATGTAGCCAGGTGTAATGTCATCAACAGGTGATTGCATAGGGCTTTTTCCTTCCTTCTAGAGCCTCTACTGTGAAAAAGTTCTGTTCAGAGTTAAAAACCACATAAGTCTGAGAGTTAAAACAAAATGAAAATTTAAATACTGAGATAGGCATATAGTGCCAAACTCCTTGAATAACACAGCTCCAACACCTTAAAACAGGCTCCTTCTTGTGTACCAAACTGGAAGGACTTTTTGTCTGACATTTTAGCCAGAAATAGGAACATTTCTCTGGCACTTCTCTTCTTCCCCCACAACCTCCTTCACCCGTTCAAGAGCAAATCTTCAACCCAAACCCTGGATATTAGTCTTCTCTCTTTTTCTGAATCCAGTCTTTGCATTAGACACGAATCTTTCGTGCTTTACTCTAAGACCAGCACATGCTGAAACAAGATTTCCAGGACATAACTCGTGAAGACACACACTGATGGAAAGACAATGCATAATTCAATACAAAGTTTTAAAAATTTTAAGGGGCAGACAGTAGAAAGAAAAGCAGAAAACCTAAACCTCCAACAAGTTCTCAGTCATAACCTATGTTTGAGACTGCAACACCTTTTTAAGAGCTTCTGAACTTCAAGACAAGAGCTCAGAGCTGAAACCCAAATCTTTTCCTACATTTGAAATTAAAACTAACCTCCAGATTTATCAGCCATCTAAGGTCATCTGTTATTGCTGACAGCACCTCAAGTCTTCATGTGGGGTTTGGCCCTTGAAGCTCAAAAGGCTCCTAGAAATACTTTGTGAGTTTCTTCTGTGCACATGGACACTCAGATTTAATCTAGAGGCAAATATATCAAAACCATAACAACCACCCTTATAGATAATACCCACCAAACTAGGAACTAAGAAACTTCCAGGGAGAAAGTGCCATCACTTGAGATTCCTGGCCAGAAAAAGGTTCAAGTAAAACTTTATACCAACCTCTCTGACAATTCATCATCTCCTCTACTTCCTCCCCCTCTGAAGGGTCTGACAATCCAAAGCACATGAAGTGCCCTCCACCTGTTTTTTATATTGCATCAGGCCACAGAGGCCCTTGTTTCCTAGCAGCCATAGTGCTAATGAGCTGTGCAGGTGGTCATCATTTGCACTGGCATGTTACAGGGCCCTCTTTGCAATGAAGGCACTGAGCGTGAATGGTGACACACGTGTGATTGCATGTGCAAAGAAAGGACATGCTCACATCCTGGAGGTCTCCCCTAGGGCACATGATGCTCAGCATCAAACTCTGAACAGATTTTCCCATTTATTCTTGCCTAGGCACCACAGTAAGACATTAGCAGGACAGTGACACATGTTAGATGGAAAGGCACCTAGGTATCCTTGCAGTCGAGGTGCAGGAGTAATGGTTTCCTCACCAAGGGCAAGTTGAGCTCTCGCTAAAGCCTGTATGCTCAGAGGGAGGAGACACCTCTGCCATTCATGGCAGCCTGCTAACAAGCTCCTGGACTAGCAACTCCCACTCTGTCCCAGGGCAGAGGTGAAAAGGGAGCTGGGAAGGAGAAGAGCAGACTTTTGTAAAATACCTCTCCTCACTCCTCTCACCTCACCCAGCCTCCTATGACTGAGGCTGTCGGCAGCTATCTCTGAAGTCCCCTCTTTCATAATCAGCTTCTTTTAATCACACACTAAAGCAGCTGAGGTTCTGTTTAAATGCAAGAAAGGAACAAAGAAGGTCATAAATATGTAGGAAATGTCATTCCTTACCTGACAGGCACCCTGGATGGGCAGGGAGAGGGAGGGATGAGGCAGGGGTGGAGAAGGGGCAGCTCAGAAAGGATATGGGTTGCACACCATTTTGATGCACCAGTTCCGTGGGCTGGTGGTCTGCTTCAAGCAGAAGAAGACGACTGGGGCCAAGTCAGGGTAGGGGACATCAGGGTCCGGTGGAGCGGTGACTTCCTCATCCTCACCCAGCTCTGGGGAGGATGGCGGCTGCTCTGGTGGCATTTGCTGCTCTGAAATCCCCATATCCACAGGCTCCAGCGGGCAGACAGCAGAAGTGTGAGATGGCTGTGGGCCTGCAGGCCACGTGGAGGGAGGCTGGGGGATGTACTCTGCCATGCCAGCCGCAAGTGAGAACCCCTGGAGAAGGAGGGGAGAAAGATAAATGAAACCCACATGAGGAATCAGCAGCAAGAGCACACCGTGCCCATGCTCTCCCAGAAAGTTCAAAGCAGGGGAGAGCTGCAGGACTGAGAGCTCTGACAAATGATAAACCACAGCCGCAGTTTGTGCTGAAGCAATTTTAAGTGAAACTTTTCTGCCAGTCCCTCTCTCCACCAAGACTCCTCTGGCTAGTCCTCTCCATCACTAACTATTTAAATCATCCCTGTAGCCCCTGAAACACCCTGGCATGGTGCTGCACCATCTCAGGTGATGGTGCCAATTCTTCTGGAGACAGCCTGAGCACCTTAATGGAGCACTGTGCTTTGGAACGGCATGGGCCCATCCTGGCACAACACAGCCACCCTGCCCTCACAGTCCTTTATGTGGTCCTGCCAACCCCAGGTTCAGCTCTGCTGTCCCAAGCATGCCCTCTCCCTCCTAGGGACACACTGGGCTGGCCTTGTGCCATACTGCTTGTTGGGCAGGCTTCTTCAAACTGAGAATGGCAAATCCACGTCAAAGCCATATGGAACAGTCACTCATTCAAACAGGGAGCTGTAAAGCAAACTAGACTCATAGAATCATAGAGTCATTTAGGTTAGAAAAGTCCTTTAAGATTATCGAGTCCAGCCATAAACCTACTCTACCAAGTCCGCTGCTAAACCATGTCCCAAGCACCACATCTACATGGCTTCTAAACACATTCAGGGACGGTAATTCAACCACTTTCCTGGGCAGCCTGTTCCAGGTCTTGACAACCCTTTCAGTGAAAAATGTTTTCCTAATGTCCAACCCTGACAAACATAATCGCCTTCTATGACAAAGTACCTGCTTGGTTGATGAAGGGAGAGTGGTGGATATAGTCTATCTGGACTTCTCCAAGGCTTTTGACATGGTCCCCCACAGCCTACCTCCTTGAAAAACTGACTCATTACAACCTAGAAAAATGGTCTGTGTGGTGGGTGGGGAACTGGCTGACGGGCCGTACCCAGAGGGTGGTGGTAAATGGTTCCTTCTCAAAATGGCAACCAGTGACAAGCAGGGTCCCCCAGGGATCAATATTGTGCCCAATGCTCATAAGTGACTTGGATGCTGGAATTAAGAGCACCCTGATGAAATTTGTGGACAATGCAAAAATAAGTGGGGTAGCCGACACTCCAGAGTGGAGACCCACCCTCCAGGAAGATCTGGACAGGCTGAAGGAGTAGGCTAGCAGAAAGCTTATGAAGTCCAATGCGAACAAGTGTAGGGTCTTGCACCTGGGAACACATAACCCAGGAATGCAGTTCAAACAGGGTCCACCTAGCTGGAGAGCAGCCCTGTGGAGAGGGACCTGGGGGTCTTGGTAGACAGCAGGCTCAACATGAGCGACCAGTGTGCTGCAGTGGCAAAGAAGGCCAGCAGGATGCTGGGTTGCATTAAGAGGGGCATCACCAGCAAAGATAAAGAAGTCATTCTCCCGCTTTACTTGGTGCTGGTCAGACCACATCTCAAGTACTGTGTACAGTTTTGGTCTCTGCTATACAAAAAAGATGTGGATAAGCTGGAGAGGGTCCAGAGAAGGCCATGAAGATGGTCAGGGGACTGGAAGACCTGCCATATGACAAAAGGCTGAGAAAAATGGTTATCTTATAGGGATTTAGTTAGGTTATGTAGGAAGAACATTAGGGGGGCAAAAGCTCAGCTAGAACTCAGCCTGGCCACCACTGCAAGAGACAACAAAAAGAGTTTTTACAAATATATTAACAACA
>JAVSBS010014867.1:80631-97125 GCA_033124195.1 Coracias cyanogaster | reverse complement strand
GAGCTTGCTCATGAGGATGTCATGGGAAACTCTGTCAAACACCTTGCTAAGGTCAAGGTAGATTACATCCACTGGTCTCCCTGCATCTACCCATTCCGTCACAACATCGTAGAATGCTATCAGATTAGTCAAGCACAATTTCCCCTTGCTAAATCCATGCTGACTAGTCCTGATAACCTTCTTGTCTTCCATGTGCTTAGAGATGACCTCCAGTATGAGCTGCTCCATCATTTTTCCAGGGATGGAGGTGAGGCTGACTGGTCTGTAGTTTGCTGGATCTTTCTTCTTGCCCTTTTTGAAGACTGGAGTGACTGTCGGGGTCCGATCCCCCACATATTATGGACTTCTGCCTTATTAAAGCAGTGAACAAAGAACTACAACCCCCATGATGCCATGGTTCTACTGGAAGTCAGAAGCCGGAAGTCGTATAGATGCGGCAAGGTATAAAAACTCAAAAGAAAACAAAAACTTTCTCTTTTTGCTGCGTTGCCCAGAAAGAAAGTTCACTTCTGCCAAGCCTCCCCCCACATCGGGCCTCGCGGCCAGGGGGGAGGAGGGGGAAAACTGCAGCTAGAGAGCCCTCATGGAGCTGCTGCCTCCTGACGCTTTAAGAATCCAAGCGCCTCTCGCCCGCTCTAAGAATCTGGGCGCCTCCCGCTGCCGGAGAGGAAGGAGGGGGGAGAAGCTGAACGGAGCTGCTGGTGCAGAAGTCCTGTGCCACCGCTGGCCACTGCTGGAACTGCGCCAAGTCCAAACACCAAAAGGTTCCAAGCAGGGGGGGAGAATGGGAAGCTGCCGCCTCCCGCCGCTTAAGGAAACTGTGGCAAAAAGCCGTCATCATCATCGCCGTCGGAGAGAGACTCTGATCGTACTGGAAAGCTGGCAAGTCACCATCATGGGAACTGCCCAAGTCTGCCGGCTGAACGTCATCGTCCCGGCCCTCACGAAGACCATCGTCACACACTGGAAAACGGTAGAAACCAACATATACACTCACACACACACACCACATCACACCAGGTTGACTAACGGGGAGTGAGTGGGTGGGCATTGTGTCCTTTGATACCGTAATATTTCCATAGAGTAAATATGGTCTTACTTGAATATATTTGGTAATAAACTTGTTGAATACTCGTTGGTCTCCGTAATTGCCTACGAGCCTGGTGGGGAGGTATCTCGCTTTGCCCTCAATTCCCTTTCCCTTTGGGAGGTGGAATGGATGCTTGCGTCCGGACTGCGACATCTTGGCCCTGAGTTCTGTAGCAAAGCCTCTGATTTTTATAGGATAAAATTTTAGCCTGTTATGTCCGGGAAGCTTTACTGGAACAGAAGTATGACTAACAGGAAGTGAAAGTGAAACCATTCTTTAATAAACCTGTAAACTGCTAAATACATGCATTGTCCAGGTCCATTTGAATAGCAGAATTGCTGTAATGTATTTGTACTTAGATTTTCTTCATTTTCTGAAAAATTTACACTGGAATCTTGACAATGTGTCACATACAAAATCCAGCTGTTTTCTCCTATCCAATCACAGGCCAGCTGCTTTCTTGAGACATCCTATCTACAATGCAGGTATGGTTTACTCTAACTGTTTTGAAAATGCCACCTGGTTCCCCCTTCATGTTCTCATGATAATCATGACTTTATTTACTATATTATACCTTCCTCGTTACCTTCTTTCCAAAAAGAATATTCCAAGCTGAATTACTATCTCTTTTTCAAGCTTTTAATTACCATTCTTTCCCTTCCACCTATGTTTTCTAGTTCTATTCTATCCTTTTTGATTGGTGAGAGAATAGGTTTGCACATGATGTTCATGCATTTATACTATTTGATGTTAATAATTCCTGCTTTTTCTTTGCTCTCTTCCTAATACTTCCTAATGTTCTATTTACTTCTTGTGATTGCTCCCATCCATGAAGTTGATGTTAGATAAAACTACTTACTGGAACTAACCTGTCTAAGGATTATAGAATGATAGAAGAGCTCAGGGTGGATTTTGGGAGGTCATGGAACCCAATAGTCTGCTCAAAACTATGACATGCTGGAAGACTCACAAAGACATCTTTTCTCCAGGCTAGATAGCCCCGGTCTACAGCCTCTCCTTGCAGGGCAAGTGCTCCAGTCACCACCATCCTGGTGGCCCTCCACTGGACTCACTGTTACCAATGCCTTACTTATACTGGGGGCCCAAAACTGGACACAGTGTTCCATTTGTGGTCTAAGAAGTACAGAGGAAGCCTCACTTTCTTCAATCTGCTGGCTGTGCTGCACTAGCTATTTATGCAGTTATTTATACAACTCAGCCTGCTGTGCGCATCTTTTCACTTGTTAGGATTACAAAGCTCAGCTATCACTTTTTCACCCAGTCACTCAGCACTGTGAGATCCAGTCAAATTTTCTTTAAGATGATCCCATCAGTGAACCTTGTCATCTCAGTCTCAGCCCATTTCTCCACATTGTTTCCAATTATATCAGTGCATTATGATTCAAGTACCATGACAGTCTGATAACTGAATGTATCCTATTTCAGTGTTTTGCAACAGAATCAGCCATACATTCAGCTAGAAAGTATGATTAACCTCAGCCTTTCAAAAGCCTCAGCATTCTTCAAAATATTTACCATATTCTTCATCCCTACTGACTGCATTTTTGTTTTAAAGTGGGCCAAACCAGCACACAGAGCTTGTCTCTGTAGGCATCCCCACTGAAATAATGGAGAAGCTTACAATAATCAGCATTATAGCTGGTCATAGATGCACACAGAATGAGATCTTCAGTGCTAAATCTTTAGGGATTGAGTTACAGTAGCGACACACAGCACCTAAGTAGGAGAGGTGTGAATAATGAGAACATCTTGTCTGTTTCTGGGCTTCTGAACACCACCAAGATCAGGTAGACAAAGTTCACCTAATAAATCAGGTGCATCTGTAGAGCCGACACATGTGGCTGTATCAGATACTGGTCCTTTACATGAAGGTGAGAAAAATTCTCACTAGGACGGACTCAAATGCACTGAACCTAGTTGAGCTTTCCCCACCACTGCTTCAGAAACCTCCATTATCTTTTGCTTTTGTTTCTCAGGTTTCCCTTGAAAGCTCAATTGTATCTTTGACATGGGGATGCTAGAATGAAAAAGGAAATGTCCAATGTTTAGAGGCAGAGGTCACTTGAATCCTCTCAGGAGCTGAGACAAAAGGAATATATAAATTAACTTTGAGATTAAGAGCACTTCATGATTCAGGTTTTGTTCTGCTCCTGAGGACTAGACTACCGCTTTCAGCCAGGATTTCCTGACAACAAGCAGTCAGGATGTGAGAAGGGCACGGCACAGGGACTGCAGCATCCGGTGGCAGCATCCCTCCTGAGGGAGAGTCCTGTTCAGCATTTCAGTGCCCATTAAAATATTTTCTCAGACAATCATAGACCAAGGATTAAGAGAACGGATTCTCGCAGAGAAACAAGCCCTTAACAGAGTGGGCAACAGGATGCTTTTGCACTTCATCAAATAAAGAACAAGTCCAGGACACATCCTAAGTGCTGCTGTGTTTAGTCCTCCAGAAAAGAGCAGCTCTACAGTACCAGCACCACACGTGGTATAGAACAAAGTTGACTTTTAAGGATCAAAAGGAACTAGAAGCAGGTCAAAATCAGAAACATTTATATTTAAATCTTCATGGGTTCATGCCTGTTTGCTGCAGAGAGGCTGCTGAGGTGTGAAATGTTCAAATTGCCTTTTCCCCGTAAGGCCAGGCTTTGGAAGCTGCCTACACTTTGGAAACTGGGTCCCAGATGCCACAGCTTTTCATAGCCAGCTTCTATTTTGTCTTACATTGTGTTGCCAACAACCATGTCTTCTGAGCTTTGTGTTCAGTGCAGTAAAACAAAGTGTGTTTGAGAAGATCTTGAGTTTTTCTCCAAAAGGACTGCTTGGTGTTCTTAAAGGCAACTACTAGAGGCTCCCGAGGTGAGAGAAGATCCAGTTTTGAGATGTGGACAATGCAGTCACATTCATCCAGTGAACACCAGCTGGTTTGTCTCATCTTGAGCTTTTTGAGCCTCCTCCATCTGAAATGGACTGAATCACATTTGTGTGTTCAGTGACTTGCCTGATGTAGACAGGCTCAGACACATCCTTATATCATTCTGTATCTCACAGAGGAGAATGGTCAGTGCACTGCCTGAGTGCTATCTGCTGGAAGCAGAACATTTTTCTCCTCTTCGTTTGTTTCCCCTCCAGTCTTACTTAATTTAAAAAAGCTTAGGATTGCCTCGTCTTCTGAGCCCCTAAACACTGACATTTTTTCAGTCCTTCTGTCCCACGTCTGTTCCCTGATCTGCTCTTTCGCTACTTCTCTTGCTTCTTCAGTTAGCACCTTCCTGAACATGAATCTCAAAATATACTCTCAATTTCTCCACTTATCAGAAAAAGAACCATTTCTCATTGCACATCTTCAGGTTCTACTACAGTTCATTCTCTTTGTCTTGACTCAGCCGATACTTAACCTTTCTGTAATGTACAAAACTTTCTCCTACTGCCCATATTAAAGTTATGTTTTCCCAATTTTTTCTTATTTGCTCCACTTCTCACTGTCAAGTTTTCCCCAGGATACTTTATAGGGAGGATGTTATATAAAACATATAAAAATACTATTTCCTAGGAAACTGGCTAATTTTAGTGTTATCAAAGGCATTATTAGAATTAATAATTCTAATAATTCTAATATTCTAATAAGAAAGTTTGATGGAAATTACAGAAGCCAGGTTACAGATCTACTCACATCGAGGTGGGACACAGTGAGCTTGTAGTGTGGGGAGGGAATAAATGACCACATCTGAAAAGTCTCACAAAGGATTTCTCTTTAGCCTTATGTAATCTCAAATAATAATAGGTCCTTATAACCCAAACTTTTGTGTCCCTCCCACAGGCTAATAAATATTTTCATATGCCTCTTGCATATTCAGGCAACAGGGTGAATATTTCCAGAACCACTTTTTTCACCTTTTTTTCCTTTGTTTGCCTAAAATCACTGTATATCCCAGGAAACAAAGCCTGCATGTGCCAATCACCACATTGAATATCATCAAAAGAAGATAATATATGGCATAAAAGAGGAAAGCAACGTAACAAACTAGCATTGCCAAAGCTGTGACACTAAATTTCCAAGGACAAGATTGGAAAATAAATCTGCAGCTCTCAAGCAGTGATTGGCATAACTGAACAAAAACCTGCCTTGAGGAGGAACAAGGCAGTAGTACACTCACTGCAGCTGATAATCTGTAATTACAATAAGATAAGACCAAATTTGACACCGTTTTCTGCATGAATCAGATATTTGGATCTCACCTCATCTATGCACAGAGCCTTGTAGGATCCAGCCCTTGTTGGATCCCTTTGAAGCTGTAAAGGAATAATATTCTCCACCATTCCAAGAAAAATATCCTGTTTCATATCAACTTTTGGGACATGGCCCCAGGGAGACCAAACCCCATGATCCCTGCTCATTGGATCCTGAGGGACTCCAAACCAGAGGTCCTCTTCCATTGAAGCCATGGCCGCAAGGCTTCCCAGCCGGCCCTGCTGGCAGGCTGCTGAGCTGCTACGTGAACAGCCTGCAGGAAAGCAAGAAGGCCTCTCCATTAGCTGTTTTTTTATTTTTTCTACCTTTATATATTACTTTTTTTACTGCAGGAGGCCCAGAGTCAGCAACCAAGAGCCCAAATGGAGCTCAATCACACGGTACGTATGTTACCATCATGGTTGTAGAGGAGCAGCCTGAAAACCTGACGTGAATGCACTTAGAAAAATAAACAAAATTATCCTTTCTGTTTTTAAGAAGTCCTGCAATTTTTCAGCCTGATTCATGATTTTCATGTGTAAGGCTGAATTATTTGTGAAGGAGACAGTCATACTGTCTAGCACTGGGCAGCAAATAGCCGTCCTTTGAAACACCCTTGGAGACACTGCTCCTCTTTGACTGTATAGGGAAATTTGGCTGCTTAGACTGCCCTGAATCATCCTGCAATTACATGTCTGCAAAGAGAATTGCAAAAACGCATGGGATGTTGGAATATTTGTCTCTGAAAAGCTGGAATGACTATGGATCTGAGGAGCCTCTCTGCTTTAAGAAGTTCACGATTCACCGGTGCACTGCTGTAAATAAAGTCTATTGGTGAAGAGTCAGTGGGTATCAACTAAAGTTGTTTTCCCAACAGGTAACAAACATATACCCAAATGAAGTAAAATATCCCAGCAAAGCACTTTCATACATGTGTAAAACAGTGTGTGTTCTGGCTGTCTTCACATAAAAATGCCTCCAAAACCAAAACCCCAGCTAACACCTCTGTCAGGTTCTACATGTCAAACTTAAAAGCTGAAAATGGGCAGAGATGTCCCATGAGCCAACTTCAGGAATTTCATTGTGCGATCCTGTTTTCCCAAAAGCCTGTTACCCAAGATATTTTTTAACTAAGCGGTTTTATAAAAAATAATGAAAATGGTCCAAATTCTCATATTCCACAGGCTTAGATTCAGAGGGTAAACAAGTCATGACAGTTTAGTGGCGTGGCATGGCAAGTTTGGAGGCAAGACTTGAGACCACTTTCCATGACTGACCATTTTTGTATCTCCATTTTATGTGTGGGATGCAAAGAAGTGTAATTACTTCCAGAGAAGTTATGTGGCAGAGCTGAGACTTGTACCAAGGCCTTTCCAAACTCAAACGGGATCCTTCTCCACTTTTGTCTAATACATGGGAGACTTTTGTTTGCAGGAGTTGGTTTCTTTCAATAAATTACTTGGTGGAGAAGGAGGGAAGATTGTGGGTTTGTGGGCTTGGGGGTCAGCTAATCATATACATATACAGCTAGAGAACAACAATAGATACCTAGCTTTGAATCCTACTCTTAGGCAGTGGAACTAGAGACTTTGTCAGAAATTACTGTGGTCTCATGGCAGCTGAAAGTTCTGAGGATACAAGGAGATTGTGTAGCCCAGCTGGCTCCAGTCCTGGAGATCAGCTTCCATCAGAGGTTGAGAAACTTTTTTGCTTCCAGGGAAGAGTTGATAAAAGCAACATCAGACATTTGAAAACTTTAAGATCCACCACAGTGGCAAAATATAATTTTTATTGTTTGATACTGTTCTTTACACTGATTTATAATGAGTTACAACAACAAATCCTGACCATTGAAAGGCTATTTATTTTTCATGCAAGACAAACTCCTTACAATAGTGCAGTGGGTTTTTTAAAGTCAAGTTCAATCATTAGCCTTAAGGAGGTTACCAATGTGAACCAAATGAATTCTCTGCCCAAGAGTTTCAATAAGCCTTTTTTTCTTTTTATATCCCAGGCAAAAAAAAGTTCTTGAAAAAATACGAACAAAATTAAGAATGGGTTTTCTATACAGCTAAGAGGTGGACATTCATGGTTCATTTCTGGGTGAACTTTTCTTTTTCCTTCTTTAACTTTTTTTTTATTCTTAGTATAAAACAGCAAGGTAAATAAAAGCACTGTCACGGTCAAAGAGAAGAGCTGGGAATCTTAAACTTTGTCTATGAAGTCCAAACACCAGCTGTGGTTTATGTTCCACTGATGTGGCACATGCTGGAAGCTGGGAAGAGCACCAGCCTCTGGCATGTAACAGGCTGGTCTTGGAGGAGAGCAGAGATGTTGCAGATGAGTAGGCTCCACCAAAGCTCAAACACTGGAAGTATAATGAAGAAGTGAGCCATATGCATTAGACTGTACAAGCTACCTTTGTGCTTAAAGCATTTGTATTGTAGAGAAAAGCAAAAGCTTCCCTTATAGCAAAACATCGTGGTTTTGTTGGGCTGTATTATTAATAGGTGACGGATTTTACTCTGGTGGGCTCTGGTCCATTAGAGCTACTGCACATGCACTAAGTGGCTTTTTTGCACACAAGAGATGAAGAGGGGAGGAATCCCTAATCTTTGTTTTCCTGAGTTTCATCAGTATCAGGATGACAGGATAATGAACACATGCTATGCCCCATTTGGTAGCTATATCCAGCCGTGTCTGTAAGGCCTTCCCCTCCAGAGGCTACCTGAAGGTCAGAGCCTTCACATCTAAGATAAGCTGGATGGAAATATTTGTATTTAAAACTGTAAAGATTTTTATGCAGAGCAACTCTATTCTTTGTGGGGAATTTCCATGAGAAATCCTTCCTTTCCACAGAAAATTGATGTGGGAAGTTTTTTTATTTAAAAAAAAAAACCAAATACTTTAAAAGTCTCCCTAGCAGGATAAGTCACCTCCCCATGCTTCCATCAGTGTGGGTGTCCAGCCAGACTTCATTCATCACAATGTGTGGTGGAGAGGTTTCCCTGTAATACAGGATCTTCTCTTGCGAAGGAATTTTCTGTACACCCCTCACATACCTTTCTTCAAAACAAGCTCTGGTCCAAACTCATACCCACCGGAACCAAGTGGAACCATGCACGCAGACTGCGGGCTTTGAATCAAAAGCACAGAAAACACCTCACTCATTTTCCCTGGCTCTATGACTCCCTTCTGCATTTTCTTTTCCAAAACAGAAGGAGAGAATCCCACAGCGTGCAGCTGTTATGTGCCTTTTCCTTTCCCTCTTCTCTGCTGAGGTCAGAAAATAAAGCAGCCTGAAGGAGTGCTTGTTCCACACAGTACAGATGCATCATGAAGTAACTTGAGGCAGGGTGAGCCTCCACAGTTCTTCCATGGTTGCCCTCCCTCAATGCTCAAGCAGGACGATCAGGACCTGTCGCTGCTGAAGCTCTGAAAGATATACCAGCACCATGAAGGGGAAACTTGTTGTGGTCTGGCCACAAGTGTCCGTGCCGCCTCCCAAAAGGGAAGAGGATCAAGGGCAATGCGAGATACTACCCCAACAAGCTCGTAGGCAACCACAAAGATCGATGAGTATTTAACAAGTTTATTACCAAATATATTCAAATAAATCTGTATTTACTCTATAGAGATATTACGATATCAGAGGATGCCACGCCCTCCCACTCACTCCCCCTTAGTCAACCTGTTGTGGTGTGGTGCGTGCGTGAGTGTATATGTCGGCTTCTACCCTCTTCCGGTGTGTGGCGATGTTCGGGTCGACAACGCTTGGCTGGTGGACTCAGGTCGTTCCGATGACGGTGGCAACTTGCCAGCTTTTCGGCACGATCAGAGTCTCTCTCTGACAGCAATGATGATGACGGCTTTTGCCACAATTTTTTGGCAGTGGCATGTGGCTCACAACTTGGTGGTGGCGTGTGGCTTCTTCAGTATGGCGCTAGTTTGGAGTTGCACGGCTTCTTCGGTGTGGCGCCCCCAGCTTGGGGCAACGCCAGCGACAGCTTCTTGCTGTAATTTCTTTCTTCTTTGGTGTGGCGCAAGGTCTCAACTTGGAGCAGCACCAGTGACGTGGGGCAGGCAGCAGCTTGGCTTGGTGCCACTCCCGCAATGTCAGTTTTTCCCCTCCTCCGCCGTGCTTGGGTTCAGGCTTCCCCAGCAGTGGGAGGCATTTAGGATTCTTTTCTTTAAGCAACATTCCTGGCAGCAGGGGTCGGGTTTCTTTAAGGGCGAGAACCGCAGCTTCTCCCCTCCCCCCCTGCTTCAAACCTTTCGGCGTTTGGACTTGGCGTGGTTCCATAAGTGGCCAGCAGTGGCACGGGGGTGTCTGGTGTCTGGCTTCTGTGCGGGCTCCATTCGGCTGCTTTTCCCTCAGCTGTTTCCCCCCCTCTTCCCTCCTTCTTCCATTCCCCGCGGCTGAGAGGCCTCGGGGGAGAGGGGAAGAGGCAGAGGCTCAGAGCAGCGACCTTTCTCTCTGGATCGTCGCAGCGGAAAGAGGGAGTTTTTGTTTTCTTTTGAGCTTTTATAGCTTGCCGTGTCTGATAACAAGGCTTCCGTCTTCCGATTTCCTGTTTCTGGAGGACTTCCAAATGATTCATGGGAGTTGTAGTTCTTTTTAGCTGACTTAAAAAGACATGTCAAAATAATGAGTCCGTTTACCACAGATGTTATCAGAACTCTCTTTTTATTATTATTGCTTTTTTCTAGGATGTGAATTAAATGATTATCTCAACTTCTGGCCTGTATAATAATGTCACCCTGCTATGTTTATTCTCTCTGACTTCAATGTGTTTAGAGGACATCTGAAATGTGCCCAGCAGTTGGACAACATTGCTATGCTAAGAAATTATATCTGTACATTTAGACTTGCTGCTTCTGTGCTTAGAACTGTTCAAGTACTGGGACAGACGAAAACAGTTTTCAGTAGGCTTCACTTATGTGTGAATCAGACCTGACGGGAGCATTCTTCCCAAAATGCCTTTAGCTATCAACACTATCACATAATCCATCTTTAGAACTAATGAGAAACTAATGTTAGCAAGATAAAGAGCATTTTTAGTCTGACTGTATCATAGTCAGCAGTTGAGGGATTGTACAGTAGTGACTATCATGAACACCACTGCCAGGAACGGGTGAAAGAATCTCAATTCAGTACAAGTACTCATAATATATAAAAATATACATTAATATGTACTTTTGAGGAGTCAGAAACTTCACAGGCTTCAGAAGAGCACTTACATGCAAAAATCCTTGGAAACTACTGAGTTTACTCATATGAGTAATTGCTCAAAGGTGAGTAAAGGATCATGTTGTTGCCCTTTGGGACCAGCTTTTATGAAAGGCCTACTATTTCAGTAACATCAACATGTACAGTGTATCAAAAGCCTTGAATATGACCTTACTTCTATTGCCCAGAGGTTTTTAGACTTACACATGCTGCATAGCTAGACATTCTCCTCCTTCTTGCTTCTTATCTTCTACTCCTTTTTCCTGCCATATGCCACTAATGCAATCAGAGGCCATTAGGGCAACTCACTCCCAGGCTTAGATATTGGAAAGTATAGTAAATGATCAAAGCTCAGGGTCATGGTGAGCACCTGGTTGGCTTTGATCACCATCATTAGTTATGACAAGCAGGAATCCCTCTTGTCCTCTCAGAAAAGTGTTCACACTAGTGGTGTATTTATTTTGACCTCATACTGAGTATAAAAGTAGACTTGTGATTAAAACCTGCAGCATTCCTCTGGAAAGCAAAAGTACCTCAAAGTGATGGGGAGGGAGCGCGTGTACCTTAAAATGAAAAATATACTATGGTGCTTTTAGTCCACAATGTCCTTGTCAAAAAACCTGTCCAGGAGAAAAACGTTTAGCTGTCTGCAAGAAGGGTAAAATGCAAGAGCTTTAAACAGAAAGAAAATAGACAGCTCATAGTCTGTATTTCAATCATGTTGTCCTGTTAGCTCATAGTTTTCTGTGGTTAGAAATATCTTATCGTATTCTTTTATATCTCCTTTTCATAAGAGCAAAAATAAAGTAATACTTAGACTGATTTTTAAAATGGTGAATTTCTCCTGAATTTTACCTGTGATATATTCGTACTTTCCCTACAGAATGAGCATTTAATTGTCTTCCAAACATATATTGAGATTCTGGTTATCTTGTGTGTTTTTCTTGTGAGTGTCTACATTAGTTTAGCTTCCAAGCTTTTCTAATTTAATGTAGTCTTTTATCAATTATTTCCATAGGTTAATTATTACCACATGAGGAAAGCAGAAGTCATTGAGCAGTTTCTCTTCTTCTATCATTTAATTTTAATTTACGATTTCTTATTCTGTGGTATCAAAAGGGATATGGAAGAAGTGCCTTGTCGTTTTTGACATTTCAGTTGTTTATTTGAATTTTCTTTCTTTGATTGTAATTTATTTTCCTCTCTCTAATGTTTTATGTTCCAAATTCAATTGCATGCAATTGCATGAAAGTAACAAATGGTGTGGAAATCAGGAATAGATGATAATAAGAGGAAAAATCACAAGCCTAGGTGGTAAATTATCCATGAAGAATAAAAAAAAATGGACTGTTCCGGTCTAGTGATTTTCTGTCAGTTGTCTGATATTCTGTGAAATACTTACATGATTTTAGGAACCCACTAAATAGATGATCTGAATTACCACTTACAAGAATATTCCTCTCTATCCCCATCTCCCTCCTCCCTTCTCTGTCTTTACACACACACACCCCTATAAGTACATGCAATAACAGAAAAATACTAGCCTCCAGATTTAAACATTTCCAATGTAGCTGCTCTTAGTAGTTAGCCATATTGTCTTTGTATTCCAAAGTACAATTTCAAGTATTTCAGATGGCCGCTGCTCACCAATATGTTAGTTTCATTAAGTTCCTCACACCTCTGAACAATGATGTTTAACTGCACTTCCCACTGACAACAGACTTATTTTATGACTGCTGGCCAGCTCTTAAAATCAGAGTTTGAAATTTAGACTCCTGAGCATTCGCTAGTCATCTCCACATTAAATTATGCAAAACGATCTTGGTGTGAATTAGCCATGGCAGGCCAGTTCAAACAGTCTGCTCAAATTGCTTTCACACAGTCCATTTGTTCTTTGGAGTTTTGCTATGCTAGGATTGTGTTGAAAACTTGATGTTTCCTCTTCATATTCTATTTCCATACAGTACTTAAAAGGAGATTGTTTTGAGTTTCTTCCAGTGATAACTAGTTATTCTTCCTTCTTTGTTCTTCCCATGGCAAGTTACAATCTACTTCTTTCTTGCTAACTCATTTCCCTAAATCCTTCAAGAAGCTGGTTGTCCAGTCTGGACAGCTTTTTTGTCTATTCATTGACTCCTGGGGGAAAAAAAAAAAAAAAGATGAATCTGAGTCAGGGAAAAAAAAAAAAAATCACAAAAGAACCTTCATTTCCATCCAGGAATCCCTTACTTAATGAGGTAACACGTATTTGTTCAAACTGAATGGAGCATTATGTTAAACACATAACAATTTTAAATCTTTTGGATTTGTAAAAGACAATTTGAATTATACTATTTCCAATTTAGCTATTCAAGTATTGCAGTATGAATCATGATAGAATGTACCGGGCAGTAAATAGATTCAGATTTAGGACCTTTTATAATAACTTAGAGAGAGATTAGTGCCCTTTATAGAATATCTTAAGCAGTAACAGGACCAGATACTTATTTCTGAATAAATTCTGGCTTTCTCTTATGTAATAAATATCATTTTCATCTACAATATAGAACCTGTTTTCGTTCCTCAGAAACTGCCTTTCCTGTCATAGCATTTAATTAATCACTTTTCTTGGATGTTCTTTGATAGTTCTTATTTGTATTGTGATGCCATCAAATGCAATGTAGACACTGCACAAATGCATGGTAAGACCATCCTGGGCGAACATAGCTGACACGGAAAAGGCATGTTAAATATCAATGGGGAAACAAATGTGACTTGCTCACAGCCACTCTGCAATGCACAGGTAGAGCTGAAACCAGAATCCAGCTCAGTTGCCCCTGCGTCATGGTATTTAGTGTTCAATCCCACTATCCACCTGAGCAAGCAGCACTGTAAGCACTGCCAAAGTTGGTCATGTATTTAGGAACACTGTAGGTTGTCTGAATTTGTTAAAAGAGCTTTCCCATTGTCTGTCTAGATTTCGAATAGGCATGCAGAGTACAAATTAGTGCTCCTTGTTCTCATATATGACCATGCATTCCCCAAACTGCTCTGAAAAATAACTGAAGATAAAATGTCTGGTTTTTTACAAACTGATCCACTGTCCCTTTAAGCTACACTTTTTCAGTGTTGGTTCAGATCTCATTTAGTTGCAACAACATGAGCCTAACGCTGCAGACATATGGATGTTTAGGGCAGCATGTTATTGACAAATTCTCTAGACTGATGATTTATTATGTACTTCAATGGACAACACTTGTTCTGCCTATGAAGCCTGTTTTCTCAACTCTGCTCATCTGGGAGAGACATGCTGTGCACAAATGGATGCATGGTTTGTTTTATCCAATTGAGCCTTCTACAGACCCATGTATATCTTTCTGATTTATGCCTTGGGGTATAAATGCACATTTATCCGCTGGTGAATTCACAGGGGCTGAATGTGTAAATGCACATAAAGTGGCTCACCTGAACTCGCCTTCCTGATGCAACTAAAGTCAGATCTGCTAAATTCAGTAGGATCACATCCCAGTCTGAGAAAGGTAAATGGTCACAAAGTTTGCAAAAGCTGTATACTGCTGGCATGCCGAGTAGTGTTTTCCAAGAAGACCAGTATTTATAATCATCCCCAAAATTTCAGGTTCATGAGAGGCTAAACCTCTTGAATTCCCAGAAAACAAACCATGCTGTCATTACAAGGAAAGAATCAGCTAATAATGTGATAACAGTTGAAAAAGATGTACTATACAAGTGCTCTAACTAAAAGTGAAACACTTCATTCCCTTTTTAGAATGCATTTATTTTTGGAACTAGCAAAATTTTCTTTCTTTTCTTCCATAGCTATTGCTTTATATGTTTCAGTGGAAAAGAGTATATTCTTAGGGGACATGAGATCAGCTGAAGAAAGTCCTCAGGGATGCTTCTTGTGAAGTCTTCTGAAATCATATGCTGGCAAGTACAAGAGATACCTCACTGCATAAGCAGGAGTGAAGTTACCCTTACTGCAAGAATAATTTAACATATTGAACGTACTACCTTGACAGCTGCCATTATGAATAATTAAATAACATAATTACACACTTCTCAGGTTGCAGTGCACAGCAATGTTTACAATACAGCCTTTTAGGTAAGTGCATAGCATAGTCTTGGCTAGATATCTTGTGTATGGTCTTGGCCAAGCTGACCTCCACATGATTCTTCACTTGCAAAGCAGGGTGCTTTATTTGTTTCAGTTTTGACTTCGTGCACATTTGCAGATCTGAAGATAAAAACTTTGGCTCCAGCTAGAACCTGCTTGCTTTGGAACTGGAACATGAGACAAATTCATTTGTGCATTGAAAAGCTTACAGCCTCCCCGAGAATTCCCCTGAAACACATCCTGGGATGAATCCTGCAATTAACACAGTGAAAATAAGAGAATGTTGCTGTACTTTAACATAAAGGGTAAAGGAATGTCTTTCTAGAAATATATGGGTAAGTACAGGAAATAGTGAGGTCACAGCACAACTTATAGTTGCACATCAGAAACATGCAAAAAATCTTAAGATTTGGGATTTCTTTATTCTGATTACAATCCTAGTAATTTAAAAAAAAAAAAATTTCTTTCAGTTGATTTACAAGGCATCTTTAATTGAAAAGGTGTTACTTCAGAATTTTTTGTAGATTTTTTAATTGTTGATGTGTTTTCTGATCTGTCTGTAACATTAATAATCTACGGAATGAAAACTAGTGACAATGTGTGCTCACAGGCCAGAAAACCAATTGTATCCTAGGCTGCATCAAAAGAAATGTGCCCAGGAGGCCAAGGGAGGTGATTCTCCCCCTCTACTCCACTCTGGTGAGATCTCAGGTGGAACACTATGTTCAGCTCTGGAGTCCTCAGCACAAGAAGGATATGAACCTGTTGGAGCAGGTCCAGAGGAGAGCCACAGGGCTGAAACAGCTCTCCTATGAAGAAAGTCTGTTTGTTCAGCTTGGAGAAGGCTCCAGGGAGACCTTATTATAGCCTTTCAGTACTTAAAGAGAGCCTATAAGAAGACAGCATTTTTAACAGGGCCTGTTGTGACAGAACAAGGGATAATGGTTTTAAAGTAAAAGAGGGTAGATTTAACCTCAATATAAAGAATTTTTTTTACACTGAGTGTGGTGAAACACTGGAACAGGTTGCCTAGAGAAGTGGTAGATACCCCATCCCTGGAAACAGGACAGGTTTCTGAGCAACCTGATCTATTTAAAGACTTTCTGACATTTTATGATTCTATGAAAGACATCAAGGATTGGACTTAAATGATCTTTAAAATTTCTTTCCAACCTAAAACATTCTATGATTCTATTCTATGCTTCTATGACTCATCAAAATACAAAATATTCAGTTTCAAATGTTTTAGCACTAGAACATATTTCTATATTTTAAAAACTAAATTTATATACTTTATTTGTAAAACCTCCAGCTATCTCCATTCTTGCCTGTGCAATAGTAGATCATGTGAAAGATACCATTTTTTTCTGGCAGTTCAAAGTACATGCCTTGTGACTGGAACCGTTGTCCAGTCAGCTGAACAAAGAAGGCTTGAATTTAGTTACAAACTCAATCATCTATGTCCAATCTGTAATTTACCTCAGGCACTTTCTTATGGTAGGATTTATGCTATGTAACTTTGTGTAGTGGGTCTGGCTGAGCCGATTTTCCACATAGCAGCAGTGTTTTTTGTGCTAGAAGGGTGTTGATAACACACCCGTGTTGTGACTACTGCTGAGCATAGCACCAAGGCTCTTCCCAACATTCAACCTGCCAGTGGGATGGGGTGGGGAAGATCTTGGGAGGGGACTCAACCAGGACAGCTGACCCAAACTGACCAAAGGGATATTCCAGACCGTAAGATGCCAGCTCAGCTATAAAGCTAGGGAGAAGGACGGGGGGGGGGGGGGGGGGGGGGCGGTTTGGTT
>JAVSBS010014867.1:51756-80531 GCA_033124195.1 Coracias cyanogaster | reverse complement strand
TTTGCAAAAGCTAAGGTTTTGGCAATGCTTTGGAAATTTTAGGAAGCTAAAAACAATCTATTTGTGAAGTATAAATTTGAAAACCATATAATTAGCTCTCAAAGTTGGATGTAAAATGAAGTCTAATTGTGCACGAGTGTTTGGTTTATAGTAGGACACTAAGATGAGCAACAGAAGGAAAAGTGCTGAAGTGGGGGATTCTTGCATCATTTAACATATCTGCACCTCAGACTAGCGGAAATTCTCTAACTGTAAATCTCCCAAGTCTAAAGAAGTTGATGTTCCTTTGCAAGCAGGAACAGAAGAGGCAATCAAAGCATCTCCTGAACTTGCTTCCTCTGAGGGGGGAAACCCCAGCAGTACGGGTGTGAGGAGGAGAGCAGAGGGATTGGTTGATGGCTGAGGTCTCTGGGCTTGTGCCAAGTGAAAGGAGGCATCTGAAACCTCTGTGTATGGGAATGTGAAAGGAAAGTACTTAACTGTAGCTGGAAACAACCTCTACTCCAGAGGGCAGCAGTGAAAATTGTACACGATAAAGGGATTTATTAATATCTCTCTCATATTTCATATCCTGTAAAAAGCCTGCCTGTGTGGGGTTTCTGCTCTGCCTGTATGTACACCCATAGAAATTATCCAGATCTGGACAGTTGTCAATGAAGAATTTATCAGCACCAGTTTGTGGAGAGAAGGTTTATTTTGGGAGCTCACATCTCACTCTCATGCTTTGTGACCTCCCATTCACTGTCTCATGTACCACTGCTGTTGTAGTCACTCTCTAACTTTTCAAATGATACCTCTTTCTCACATTTGGTCCCTGAGCACTGGAACTAGAGCATGAATTTCTATAAGGTGTGTCGCGGTTGGTGCGAAGATGTCCAACCCGCCTCCTAAAGGGAGAGGGATAAAGGGCAAATAACCACAAAGCGAGATACCTCCTACCGAGCGTGTAGGCAATTATGGAGATCGATGACTATTTCACAAATTTATTGTCAAATATATATATTCGCATAAAAAAACCGTATCTACCCTATAGAAATATCACGATATGCCATGCCCACCCATTCACTCCCCCCACCCCGAGAAGAACTAGAAAACCACCAAGGACATAGGGCAAGTAAGAACCTAATTGCGTCAAATATGACGTGTATGTGAATGGGGTGGTGTGAATGTGTGTGCGTGTGTGTATATGTTGATTTTCTACCCCCTTTCCGGTGTGTGGTGATGGTCCCGGTGAGGTCTGGCAGTGCGCGGCTCAGGGCTCGCTGGCGGGCGGCGCCTTCGTCGGTGGCAACAACGATGGGGCTCAGCTTGGCTCGGCGTTCTGACTTGGTGCAGTTACAACAGCGGGCTACGGTGGTGCATGGGGTGTCAGCTCGCGGCGGCAGTGATTGCGCCACTCTCGGCAGCAATAGCGCAACTCTCAGCTAGCGGCAGCCCCTCGGCGGCACGCGCGTTTTTCGGCAGTGTGGTGGCCCCGCGCGCTTTTCGGCTGCACGGTGACCCGGGTTAGCCCAGTAGGGATAATCCTTCTGAGCGACCGGCAGCGTGTACGCGCGCGCGCGGAGAGAGAGAGAAGAGATGGAGACCATATGTGATCGCGGGGGGGAGCATGGCCCGGTGACTCTCCGAGGCAGTGACCATGGCGATGTGTCCTTCAGCGTGGTGCAGGAGGGAAAAAGGGAGGTTTTTTTTTTTCCTCCAGTTTTTATATCGCCGCGTTCACACAACTTCCAACTTCTGGTTTCCGGAGGACTTCCCACTGATTCATGGAAGTTGTAGTTCTCTTTAGCTGACTTAGAAAGACATTTCAAAAATAGTGGGTCAGTTTCCCACATCTCACCCTGTCGCGGTCCGGGGGCAAGCATCCGTGCCGCCTCCCAAAAGGGAAGAGGATCGAGGGCAAAGCGAGACACTACCCCAACAAGCTCGTAGGCAACCACGGAGATCAATGAGTATTTAACAGGTTTATTACCAAATATATTCACATGAACTGTATCTATTCTATAGAGAAGCCACGACACGCCCACCCACTCACTCCCCCTTAGTCAACCTGGTGTGGTGTGGTGCGTGCGTGTGTGTATATGTCAGTTTCTACCCTCTTCCGGCGTGTGGCGATGTTCGGGTCGACGACGCTCGGCCGGTGGATTCGGGTGGTTCCGAAGATGGTGGCGACTTGCCAGCTTTTCGGCACGATCGGAGTCTCTCTCTGACGGCGATGATGATGACTGCTTTCACCGCAATTTTTTGGCAGCGACACGCGGCTCACAACTCGGTGGTGGCGTGTGGCTTCTTCAGTGTGGCACTAGTTTGGAATGGTGCGGCTTCTTTGGTGCAATGCTCCCGGCTTGGGGCGGCAGGTTTCTTCTGCGTGGTGCCCCTGGCTTGGGCAGCGCCAGCAACAGCATCTTGCTGTAATTTCTTTTGGTTTAGGCACAACGCCCTCAGCGCGGAGTGGTGCCGGTGATGCGGGGCAGGCAGCAGCTTGGCTTGGCACTGTTTCTGCGGCGGTGCTGGTTTGGAGTAGCACAGCTTCTCCCCTCCCCCCACCGTGCTTGGTTCAGGCTTCCCTCGCAGTGGTGGAAGGCATTCAGATTCTTAAAGTGTTGGGGTCCTTTAAACAGTGAGACAGCACCTTTCCCTCCCTCACCTCTGGCTCCAAACCTTTCCACGTTTGAACTTCGCGCAGTTCCAGAAGTGGCCAGCGGTGGCACGGGGGGATGTCTGCTCTTCTGCCGGCAGCTCCTTCAGTGGCGATGGGGCTGGCAAGATTCTTAGAGCGGCTGCAACAGTTTTCCCCCTCCTCCCCTCAAGGCTGCATGGCCCGGGGAATGGGAACTTGGCAGCAGCGATGCCTCCCTCCCTGCAGGACACAGTGGAAAAAGGGAGTCTTTGTTTTCTTTTGAGCTTTTATATCTTGCCGTGTCTGATATCACTTCCGGCTTCTGGAAGCTTCCTGATGATTCATGGGAGTTGTAGTCCTTTTTAGCTGACTTAAAAAGACATTTCAAAAATAATGGGTCCATTTGCCACAAAATCTAATCACATCACTTATGCAGAGTCTCTTCCTGCTTCAGCATCAGGAAGGCTGCTAGTAGGAAACCTCACAGGCAGCTCTCCATCACAGACACATACTCTGTCTTCTTCAAGCAGTCTGAGACATGTTGTTGCTGATGTTGCTACTGTAAGGCATCCCAGATTGCAGATTCTGTGGATCTGTAAAAATACAAGAATTGAATGTAAAATACAAGAATTGAATGTACATTTTTAAAGCTCAGCACATCTTGTATTCAAGGACATATAAAAAGACTTCTCTATAGAAATAAGGGAGAGTTAAAAATCAGAAAGGCTAATAATAGTAACAGCTGATGTTATTTCCATGAGTCATTTTATACCAGAACTAAATCTATCTGCTTTAAACAAAAGGAGGTAAGCAAGCATCTATTCTGAAACAGATTATGCCTTTATGTATTGCTGCTGCATTGCTAGGGTGGGAGGTAAATATGGGATTAGAGGGGATTAGCCCTTGGTTGCCTGCTCTCAAGCTGTCATTGCTGCTCGTTGCCAGGGGCACGAGGAGAGATGGTCACCTGTCCCAGAGGCCAGCCTGGAGGAACCTCACAATCAGCCACCACAGCGCTACGTCCTCTTTACTGTCAGAAATGACCCTTCTTCCTCTACATTTATCATTAGTTTCTTGGGGAACTTTGACAGGGTCCAGGCTTACTCCAAAGGAGATAGAAGTGGAAAGGTCACACCTCTGGGTCAGAGGCTAAAAGACAGATAAAACACCCTGCCTGCAGAACCAAAATCCAAGGGAAATCAAACTAGCTCCCAAGAACGGGTAACTTGTAGGCTGAACTCCAACAGGAGAACTCAATTGCCCTTCTTTTAGCAACTCCTCCTTTTTTTTTTTCTAACATAGGTTAACAAAATATATTTAAGCACAAACCAAAATAAAATCAAATGAAAAACCCAGTCTGCCTCCTCTCCCCTGGCTGATTTAATGGCGACTTTTTCTCTGCAAGGTCGTCTTTTTATCGCTTACTGAGGGCAGAGGAAAAAATATTTTTAAGCACAGAAAATACAAAATTTGGTGTTAAATGTCTTCTTTTAACCAAATAGTGGCATGGCTATTCTTCTGACTGGCAACTTTAAGAGGACTTGGAACAACAAACCAAAAAATGTCAGCTTTCAGTTAGGTAGGTTAATGAAGGAGATAGTGGCAAGTTGTGGGAGGAAGGAATAAACCATGAAAAGCAAAAACACAGATAATACAAAACATATGTAAATGAGGATCTATGGAACCTCTTTAGTGTATTTACTAAGAAATTATTAACCTTTCTGTAAGCAGAAAAGTCAGCTTTGAGACATTCCAGTTAGAGTGAGCTGCACACACATGTGGACTTCTTCATATTGAGCCACAGACTGTGAGAGATACTTTGTTCAGGTCCTTTCTCCCAGGGGAATCAGAGCCACAAGGGTGGTGAGGTTTGTTTGTGCATGTGTGAAGTGAAATCCCGCAGCAACTCTGCAGAGATGAGTGTGCCCATGCAGAGCCTGCAAATCTACATTCGCATAGAGAGCCTTGAGTTGCTCCAACATTATTAGGAGATAAAGCTTTTCCACTTTTCCTTATTTTAGTTCATATTTCTGTAGTGTACTGCTACAAACAGATAATTTAATTTAGAGGGCATTGTATGACAGCTGGATGTTTTCTTGTGTTTACTGCTAGTGCCTAGTTTTATATAACCCACAATCTGTCTCTCTTCAGCTTTATCCCCACAGATCCAGGTGGGGATAAAGGTCTTCCTTTCAATAAAAATTATGAAGGTTTTACCATCAACTTTGCTTGATTTCCAGCACTTCTCCCCAACTTCAATTTTTTCATTCAGCAGAGTTTTAAATCCTTAAAATTCTCTGCATAAGACAGACACAAGGCAAGAAGGAGGAAATTCAGTTTTCAGCTTAACCAGGACAACTGCTGAGCCATTAGAAAGTCATGAGGGTTTATGAGGCCCCAGAGCACTAGAGAAAGGTTGACATTATATCTTATGCGGAAATGGAAAATTTAGGGAACAACCAACCAGTTTAACCTCAGCAAGATACTTGGAGACAGTATTAACCAGCTGCCTCATAACAAATAGGAATAACTCTGATAAAAAGAACTGGTTAACTTGGATTTGTGAAGAACAAAGAATGTCAAACCACAGCCTCTTGTACAGAGAGAGAAAATGCCTGGAAAAGGATCCATGGGTTCAATTTTGAGTTTAATAATGTTCTTTCTGACATTTCCCTTGCTAAGGACGTAAGTTTTAAACAAGAGTTCTCTAAAATGGGTGCCAGTTCACTGAAAAATACAGTCAAGCAATAATATTCATGACATAAGTATCCAACTAGGAAGATACACCTACCAGAGCATTGCAGCTATCTCCCAAGCCTTCATGTACTAGCTTTTTCTTCTAACTTGACTGAGGGTGCTTATTCACAGCTGCATCTAAGAGCAATGGTTTAAGCAAGAAATCGATAAAACCACATTAGAGATCCCTGCTCCCTCCAGATCTAAAGTTTGAAATGATGAACTATACTCATGGTTTTTAAGGTATTTTCCAGGCATCTGTTCTGGGCTGCAGAGCGGAGCTGGCTCACAGGCACCCAGCTTCCAGCTGAGCATTTCACAACATATGGGTAGCCCTTGGAGTAGATGCTGCCAGGCTGTGGAAAGCACACCTACGTTTCTCTGAACTCCTGTGACTTGTTCTAGGTCATAAGGAAGACTTTAAGAGAGTAGAATGTATATCTAGGTCTTCCAGATCACAGACTATCCCCCAACCATAGGACCTGAAGGGAAAAAGCATATGATTTCAGATAAGAAAACAACAAAAAAAAAGAAGAAAAGCAGAAATGCTTGTTAAAATATACTTTGCTGCAAACTTCATTGCTTGAGGTTGTAAGAGAAGCTTTATTTTCCAGGTGGTGAAACAGTCAATCATGCTTTTAGTGCATTTAGGATCAGCTAGCCAGTAGATCTGTACAGTCAAAACCTGGATATGAATTTTGCCTCATAAGGATCAAAATCATTATCGCAAGTAGAACTCCTAATCTAATGACTGATAACACGTTGTGTAAATCATTACATTAAACGATAAGCACTCTGGGATTCATTTTCAGGACATAGCTATCATTAAACCTCTTTTAGGTCTTTTAAGGTTATTCTGAAGTTAAATCAATACTTAGCTCAGCTCTGCTACTCTCCTTCATTGAATACATCCAAAGGACACAACCCTTTTCTCAAACAAGGGGAATCCTCACTCTGATTTTAACTAAAAACTCTTCATTCCAATTTTTGGAACATTGGACTATTCCAGGAAAGCTCCTGAAGTGAGTTAAGCAAACAGTTGCTCAACTCCTTCCTTCCCTCCCCTTTAATCTTGAGTGCTGACCTGGCCATTCATTCCATGTTTGCAGTGGTGAGTTCTGCAAACTGGGTTTCCATGGCAGCCCTAATCCATGAATAAGGCTTACTCCACTGGTGGTCACTTAGGACAGGCTTCGTCCTCCCTGTGTCCTGTCACTGGCTGAATCAGAAGACAGAAAACAAGTGCCTTCAGTAAACATGACCTAATGAGATCCCCAGCTCTGTGACGGGGGCCTGGAAAGGGAACATATGGGGACACCAACTTCTTCTGGGATTTTCCACTGAGATCTGCCAACAGTTTCCTGCCTGGTTTTACAGACTGTTTTTCTTAAACTGAATTTCTAGTCCCTTTTTCACTCTTATTTTCTTTTTTTAGATACAGATATACTTGAATGAGCATGGCAAAACCATAGTCTGTCTTAGCAAGAACTCTGTCCAAAGTTCTCTCCTTTCTGCAGGTGCCAGATTGTCCTGCCACTGGCCCAGCTGACCCACTCCATGACTGCAGGACCCCATGGCATCGAGAAGGTTTCCTCTGGGGACTGAGGTGTCTCTGCAGGGCTTCTGCAGTGCTGAGAGCAAGACCCTGTGTTTTCAGCCTATTGCTCCTTTGGTTGTTAAACAGCAGCATGCTGATCCCCTCTGGCACTAGAAACTGCCTAGAGGGATTCTGAAAATGAGTTGAACAAAAATTACACCCTACAAGTTCCCCAAATAGTACAGAACTTCTTCCATTTTATGCTGAGTAATCACAGGCAATTTATTTAGGCATTAACATGATTGCTAGCAAAACTGCCTAAGAGGATGACACCTAAACATTGCCAGAAGATTAGGCTTTTCAAGCTACTAATACGTTAGGAAAAAATGACACCATGTAAAAATATGCCTGAAATACACCGAAGCAGACAAAATATATATTTTGAGTATACATTCTATACCTTCTTTAAAGTATAACTATTTCTTGGTTCCTCCAAGTTTTTTTTCCTTTGCTCTGGGGCGTGAAAGTCTTGCTGTCTATCTTCTTTTACTTCATTATTCAAGGCACAACACCAAAGGTAAACGTGCTGGGCACCATGTACACACATCTGCCCTTTATGCACTGTCAGTCACCTCTGCAGTGTTGGATGGGACTCAGTCTGTTACTTAAGGTCTGATTTCAACTGTTTGCCCTAATGTAATGCAGAACAGTTGTCACAAAAATGTTGATCATTATCTCCATGTACTGCAAATACATTTAGAAGAATACAGAGGGCTGAGGCCCATAGTCCTTATTTTGGGAAAACTCCCACTGACTCCACATAGTTGATGTTTTACCCACAATTAGCAGCTACAGTCGATGTATTTATAGGAATTCCTCTGAAATCAAAAACACAAGCAGACTAATGGAGTATAAAAGAAAAAGAAAGGAAGTGACTTTGGCCATGGCATGCTTCCACCCCATGCAACTGAGGTTGGACAGCTAAAGGACCCCTGGCCCAATGCCCTGTCAATTACCTTAATCCCAACCCGAAGAGAAATGATACTAAACACTCCACAAAAATGCTTCCAAACATTGCCACAGGAAAAAGGAAAAGCATTAATCCTGGCTTCCCAGGCATGGTTTTAGTAATGGACATATTGCATTTTACGTGGAGAAACACATGAACAAAAAAGACATACCCTCCAGTGAAAAACTTGCACAACCTCTCAGAATGAGCAGAATTAATCCTAGAGAATAATTACAGTTCTAAACAAGAATATTTATGACATTACATAAACACCATTAAAACAAACTGAAAGGCAATAATTTTTAGAAAGAGGAAAAGCGGAAGTGAGGCAGGGGGATGAAAACCAATCAAAGTTTATAGTTGAAATGATAAAAGTCCCTATGTGTCTGTCATCTTGGAAATTGTTGCTTCAGCCATCACTTGTGCCTTGTTTACTTCCCTTAATAAAACAGGGAAAGAATTTTGCTTATAAAGTTAGCCAACAGTTGGAGTTTAAAGCTTTTTCTTAAAAAGGATCTTTCAAAAGCAAGAAGAAATGTGGAAAATTTCTTTCCAAAATGTTTTAGCTTTTCAAGAAGAAAACATTTCAAGTCATTATCATCCCAGCAATCCTCCTCTCTTCCTCTCTCCCTTATTTCCCTTTTTCTTGAGTCAGGATAGGCTGAAGGGAAGACTGAGTGTTTTTAAATTAAAAAAAAATACATGAAAAGAGTTGCAAAAAAAGCATTTGGAGATTTTCTTCTGCAATATACTTGTAGCATTTTTGTAACTAACTCTGGTTATGAAAGCTGGTGCAAAAACTTGCTATGCCTTTTAGACTCTGAATTTTATGCTGAAAATTCATAGCTCAAAAGTTGCCCTGGGCAGTGTCAGCCAGGGCTGAGCCTTTGAGGCCTGTACTGCCCCCCAGCAGACTGAGGGCTCGAGTGGCTGGCGGCAACTGGGAGGACCTTTGCCAACGCACAAATGGCTTGACAGTTCCTCTTCAGGAGAGATGCTGTTACACCCGCTTGGGTCTGGGTTAGACACCTTGCCAGTGGAAGCAGTGCCTACCTATACCATGGGCACATGGAAGTGGTTTAGAATTGCTCTGTGAAAATTCTTTTTTTTTTTTTTTTTTTTGTCAAAATGCTGTTTCTTTAATTCTCTATTCAGATTTGGGCATGTTCCAGCACTGAGAAAAGGACAGGAACCAACAGCACTCGGAGCCATAAAAAAGCACATTTTACAGAATTGCCTAGATTGGAAAAGACCTTTGAGAACATTGAGTCTAATCTCTTTCAAAATTCCCTCTTTCAAGAGCTGGCTTCTGGGAAGTGTAGCCCAACCTTTTCCTGTATGGAATACTGGCCCAAAAATCGATACAGGGCTTTCATGACCTAGACGAGGATCAGGGGGGCTCAGTGGGCCAGGCAAGTGGCTGTGGTGAGGAGATGTCTGTGAGCATTTCATGGTCTGGAATTTAATGGGAAGGAGCTGATAGATACAGACCTGCATTTGAAACTTGGGTGCACCTTTGCCGGGGCAGCAGAAATTTTTGGAAATGGAGTACTATGTCTTAGTAGCAGTACCTCCCTCTGGACAAGCATAAAAATGCTCTCAGGTGGCTGTGAGCTATGGGATCAATATCAAGTCTGTGATTTGTACACAAATACTGCAATCTAATTGATACACATGGGCAACAGATATGCTTTTGCAAAATCAGCTTTGATTACCAGGATCCCTTGCAGGACTCAATAAACAATGTCTGGCTTCAGGGCCGCAGAACACACACAGGGCTGTGCAAACCTCCCAAACAATTTTCCACGCTGCCACCCAGGCTCCATCAGCCAAAAGCTTGTAAAAGAGCATGCGACAACACAAACAGCTTGGGTTTAGCTGAAAGCCCAAAGTACAAAAACTCATCTAGCCCAGCACAGTCTGCAACCAATTCCTCATCTGCCACAGGGAAATGTTTCACTTTCTAGGTTTATTCTTCTGTACCCTTAGAAAGAAGAAGAGATCCTATTTCCCCCTTACCCAAGCACACTCCGTCCTCGCTTGGGTCTCCTCAGAGCTGAAAGCACTTGGGACTAATGGCCAAGAGTGGCTAGTCAGATGGGAAATTGCATGTTTCACCTTCCTTCTGTGTTTTCCCTGGTGCCAGGCACTTCCCCACTACCCTGATTTACTCATTGAGGTGTTGGGGAGAGTTTTCTCCGTTAACTTCAGGAGTCAGGCAGCATTTCCTGAGCCAGAATGATGGTTTAAGTAAGGTCCTTCCACTGACCTCCCCATGACACCATGCTCATGAATAACCAGGTCTGTCGCTGCTCCTCATGCTTAATTTTCTCTGAGGAAATCTTCTGTTAAGGGGCAACAGTTTTCCATTTCAGTGTACAGCACTACCCAGCTGCTTGTTATTTCACTTGGCTGAGCCTGACAAGCTAATGGTATGTTTGATTTGCACTACCAGTTCCTGCTAGAGACATCATAACTTTTATTACAGATGTGGTTCTTGTTAGAGATTCAGTTGTCAAAAAAAAAGCACATTTATTTCGGTCAACTTACTGGTTAACTCATTATTTGCAAGCACAGTCTTGGCATCTAGCACACAATCTGCTGCATTTCTTTTTAGCACATTTCTCTGTTGTTTCTGCAGCAAATAGAGAGATTATTCTAGCTTTTGATATGAATTTCCTTTACTGTCCTAAATCCTTTGAGGATGATCACATTTCTGGTTGCTAGAACTTTGGTCGTAAAGTTTATTAGATAATACTGTGCAGCCAAACTCATATCAGCAGTTGTCATGGGGGAAAAAAATAGGTACAGAGAAAGGTTAAGCAAGAATACATTTAATTGGACATAACGCAGCATAAATTTTCTGCCTTGGTTTTCCTGCTCAGTGTTGATAAAGATGTCAGAGTGTCTAAGGAACTCACACATCTGCATTATTCTTACCCTGCCAAAAGTATTGTATGTCCTACGTAAAACTAATGCATTGTGCTATGCAAGAATAAAAAAGCAAATCAAAAGGACTAAACTGCCACAGTCATGTTTGCTTGCAAAACAGAATGGATATTTTAATGATGTGGATTATGAAATCTCTTTCCCTGTAACATTATGCAATTATTTCCTCTTTTCTACATAGAGCATCCACTCAGGACAGGACAGTACCATCCAAATATTCCATCATGCTGTTTTGGAGCACCCCAATAAACATACCTGTGTATCTCACACTCAGCAACACAGATGAAAGGATCTCAAACCTAAGATTGCTTATGAAAATCTTGGCTGCACTTCCCCTCCATCTCAGTTTAGTTGCCAGTAAACAGGGGATCGTATTTGTGCACATCACCACACTACAGCCTTGTGTAAAATATGCTTGGTTAAAATACAATATGTACAAGCAAAAAAATAAGTAGGGTCCTGTTGTCTTTCCTCAGAGCCAGAGTAGTTTGTTACATGCAAGACTGCCAGTGCAAGATGTCCATTTGCAGTGTTATCAGAGGCTGTTATGGAATGCAGAATTTTCTCTAATAAAGGCCCTTTAAAGCTCCTGAACTCTTGATCCTCAGAACAGCCAGTCTGGGGAGCATTTCTTCCAGTCTTTGAAGTTGTAGCACTCATAAAGCTGACCAGTGCTGTTTGTGGGTTTGTTTTCTTTCCATATCTCTCCTTTTTCCTCTCAGACCAGACAGAAGATGACATTATTAGCAGGCTGCTCACAAGCACCTAGTAGTTTAGGGGCAGGCTTTTTATTTCTGCTTTCAAGCAGAGATGAAAGATTGTAAAAACCTCTCTCTTTTTTTTTTTTTCCTTAGGGAATTACAGCTCACAAAAGTTCTTATAACTCCTTACAGCAGCTATTTTACTACTCGGGGAGGATATTTACTAGGTCACTTTCTTCCTGCAGCAGGCCTCAGTGTTAATAAATGGTGTCTGTGAGTTACTTTATGCTCTTCATACTTTATTTTGATCTAGCTGTGTGTTTAAGGAGCTAAAGAGAGTGTGTCTTGATGAACTACTTACACCAGAGCTTGCTCTAGGCCAAAATGTAGGGAGGGCTTTCTTTTATTTTTTTTGCTTTTGGGTTTTTTTAAAGTTTTTGTAGGTACATTGAAATCTGAAAAATGAGGCAAGCTGCCAAGGTTGCTCTGAGTCCGTTAACTTCTGCTCACTCAGCATTAACATCTGTCTTCACTAAAGTGTTACTGGACCCCTGGTATACTACATGGAGTGAGCTCCAGAGGCACTTACAGAAAGCAGAGCTTGGGAAGGGGGGGGGAACTACATGACCCAAGCCCCCAACTAGTAGCACATTTTCAGTTCAATTAAGGCACAGCTTTACTCCAGAAGGTTCTGTCCCAGATCTTCACACTGGTGAGCCTTAACATCAAACACAACCACAAGGGAGAGACAATATCCAAGATTGTGCCAAGAGGAACCAATACCTACATTTTCTCTCTAAGTTTTTTGTTCTGTTCAGAAGGTGACATAAAATACAGCATAGATTTTTTTTCTCTTTCCAAGAAGTCAGATTATTTTAGTATACAGCTCAAACTCAAAGTGTAATATCCCTGGAGACCAGTTAACCCTAAGCCCTCAAATGAAGCACACAGTCATTACAACACCAAGCTCAGCACTAACACACTCAATGCATGACACTACTGAATGCTTCCCTGGTGAGGTTGCACAATATCTTTGTGTAGTGACTGGCGTCTGCAAGATCTCGGGCTGGCACGGAAAGATAGGAGGGGCATAGAAGCTCGGTGGCTAGCTTGCTTATCGCGAGAATGCACGTGAGATAAGACGGGTATATAAAGCAAGCACACACTTGAATAAACGCCATTCGCTGCATCCCCATATTGGTGTCTGTGCTCGATGACCCTGGGGCGTGGGTGACTCCAGGCCTGCCCAGCTACCGGACGAGACTTGCCGAAAGTGGAACGGCAACATCCTTGTACCTAATTAACATCTATGTGTCCATCCTATAAAGAAACCAACTCTGCCTACATGTAAAGTACATGAGTCTCACCCAAGACCTTTCAGGTTCTATCAAGGGCAGAAAAAAAAATGACATAACCCACCCTTAACACCTGGTTTGACATCTTGCAGGAGACTTGGGTGCTCTCAGTGAGGCCGTGCTTGTGGGTAACATCCAGCAAGTCGGTGAATTCTGTATCACATTCTTGAGGTGAGGACAGCATCCCCTGCAAAGTGTGCAAAACTAAATGAGCTACCAGCACATAGTAAACAGCATTGCACCTCTGAAGTCACATCTTCAGCATAGGTACCATTCAATTTTACAAAGGTCCAGCTTTCAATGAGTTGACAATTTTCCAGGTTTTTCTCTGTGTACTGTGTGCTTACATGCCCGCCATACACTCAGCAGTGCCTGGATTTGTGGATTTGTTGGCTGTGACCAGACAGAGGCTAAGTAAGTAAACAGATTAATATGTATTAACATACTGCATTTGTTCAAAGTTCAGAACTTGTGCACACATGTGAAGGTGGTATTTATCTATGGCTCTTACCAACAGAGCTGATTAAAAACAGGATCATGCAAAGTAAGTAGTGCAGTAAAAAGACAGCGTTAAAACATTTTTTTAACTGAAATATCCAGAATAATGGCTACCTGATTTCACGGCTCATGAAACTAGTTCTCACATAATCTTCAAGGGTTTGGTGGTTTTATGTTGTAACTTGTAGCTGATGCTGCAAGAAGTGAGAGTTCTTATGAAATTATTTCTGTATTGTTTTCTATAAAAACCATCCCAAAGAGAAGCCATAATGCCTAGTCTACAAAAGACAAAGGAAGAGAAAGGACAGTCATATATTGGTCATCTCCTAATGAAGAAGATGTCCCAAAACTGAGACAGTGACTTAGACTACCTTTTTTTTTTTAAGTTTTTGGATCGTAACCTTGAAACCTTTGGATATTCTCTGTCTAAATATGGTGGGACAGTAAGTTTACTAAACTTCCATATTATAATAGCAATAAAAAGGTCCATGTGTGTGCTAACACTGTCATAGCCATGGGTGTTAATTACAGCAGTACAAGCGTCCATCTCAGCCCCCTCCCAGCAAACCACTTGGTCAGGCTCCCTGCAGGGGAGCTGCAGGCACAACACAGGGATGTCGAGGCTAAGGAAGAGGGTTTTTTAGTGTTTGTCCCAAAGAAATCTTCACTTTTTATTACATAATTTTTAATCCAAAGCCCTGGATGAATTGGGAATGCAACGTTTTTAACAGGAGAGGATATCCTGAGATCTCCATTGCAGTAGGTGCCCAGCTCTCAGCTCTCAGTCTGAGGAATAGGTGCCTTACAGCTTGCCCACCATAAGCCTCACTGAAATTCTGCTGCTGAAGGAGAAAAATCAATCTTAATCAGGAAATTGATAAAAAGTAAATTCTTGTTAAAAATGTTTGTGAAAAGAGTATTCCAGCAGCCATTCATGCTGCTCTCCCATGGAGGAGGCCAAGTGAAAGCTGGGTGATCAGAGGTGCCACGAGCCCAAATGCTCTGGGATGTGATGATCAAATTTTTTTAGTTCAGGTCTTAAAAAAAAGGCAACCACTTGTTTTAGTGCCTAAATGGCAGCTCAGGTCACCTGATAATTTAGGGCTTAGACTTGTGCAAGTTGTGCTATGTGACACTTGTTTTTCAGGAGTTGTGATTAGGTTGTCCCTGTCCCCGTCAAGCAGCTTCTGAACTGGACAGAGCCTGTTGCAAAATGGAAATCCTCACTGTTATCACAAGCATTTTAAGCAAAATGTTTGCAGACCTTTTTCAGCTTCTGTTCTCAGTCCACATCAAACTTTGCATCTCCTTATAGGGTTTAGGTCTGAATTTTTAAGCCAGATTAATGATTTAGGATCTTCACTGTCAGGTCTCCTAAAAAGCCTGGCTACCAAAGAGCAGAAACCTAGCATCCTTTATTTCTCTCAGCCTGGGTCTGACTTCACTGCAGCTTTTTCATACCTTGTGTAAATAACTTTACAACCTAGAGGTTAATCGGTGTCTCTTTCTCACAGCCCCTCAGAGTATCTAACTATTACTACTACATAGAACCAAGTTAACAAAGAGATGGAGGAGAACACATCATCTTAGATTGTCTCAAGCACTTCCCTGGGATCTGGGAAGACCTGAAACCAGGTGAGAATTTAAAAGCAGGTCTCCCTTTCCCAGTACAGGTGGACAGAGTACAGAGCATCAGACAGGCAACCTAGTCCTAGGGTGAGATGCCAGTGGAAATGAAGATTCTGTAGTGGCTTTAGGTATCTACAGGATTGGACACAGTTGAAAGTGAGTTTCCTACAATATGACTGTTAAGTTTAAGCACTTGAGGTAGAACTCAGGTTTTCATGGTGGATCTAGCATTTACCAAGCCCAAATCTTGGACCAGTGAAAATGCAGGTCAGCATAGCTTCTGACTGAAGTATCATCTGGAATTATCACACAGAGTTTTGTCGTGACTCCGTAAATAGCCTGTGACACCACGAACACATCTTGTCTGTCTTTTCCAATTAAGCACTTAAGAATTTCCCAAGGTAAATATTAATACTTCAGAGAGGAAATATCAACATGTAGAAAATCCTTTCCAACCTTTCTGCTTAAATAGCTGTCATTTTTTGTGAGGTCACAGCATCCAGTTTTCTATAATAAAAAATAAGCAGAAGAAGTAGTTTTACTCCTGTCAAAACTTGAATGCAATTTTATGTTTTTCTTTGACTTACCCTATAAATATTTTTACTACAGCATTCAAAGTTTATGAGATCTCTAAGACTTGTAAAGAGGTTGAGTAACTGGAAACCAAAGGCTAATACCTACCACAGGGGTTTTTCTTAAGCAAGCTATGTATTAATATTAAGAAAAAGTATTTTACTGATGATCTGTTTACAAAACTGAATATTATTTTACCTTTCCATTCCAGTGTAAACAAGTCAATGAGGAGAAACAAACAAAGACTAGCACCACAATGCCTGACAGTCTTGTTCAAGGGATCTTTTCTCCTTTGAGCTGAGCTTCTGCAGTTGAATCACTGCTGAGCCCAAACGCAGCTCGGAAACTGCAAATCACAGCCTCACTGAACTAGAGGAAATAACAGAGTTAACCATTTATTGTGGATGCCTTTGACAAGCTGTGTCCTTTTTCCTGTTCATGAGTCACTCACCAGGAGACTTTATCTTTTCTAAATTGTTACTATCTATAATTATAGTTGCAACAGTTATCCACCCATCTAAGAAAATGTTATGTGCCTGAACATGATCAGGCGGAGCTGTGTCACTGGCCAGGAGGTAAGAGATGATCTGCCCATATCCACCATGGCCACAGAGGAACATGCAGGTTTCAGCTCATCTTCTGGCACAGCTGAGGAGAGCTTTGTGTCACTGCTTATTTGCTAGTCACTATTTTATTTCTGCTCCCACACCATGATTTACTGACTGAAGATTAATTATTCCAAAAAGTTTGCGCAAGCAGGCAACCCAGTCTTCTGTGCAAACATTTGTGGATAGCCATTAAATGAATAACTTGGGCCCGACTAAGCAAGGAGTAAAAATATTCACAAACTTTGGCTAGGTCCAGAAGAGCAGAGCCTGACACTTTTGGCCTTCTTCCTTCTGGCTACCCTGACTCCTGACCACCTTTAGAGCCTTGAGAAGCCCACCATGCAAGTGCACTCTTGAGGACAGCTGTTCACCCAGAACCACAGCTGCTCTAGGCTCTGTTTTTAAGCCTCCTTTCTTTATATATTGAAGAATTAAGCATTAATAGGGATTAAACCTTTCCCAGCTGTAAAGCCTAGCACTGGATTCATCACCCGGTTACAGCTCCCTGCCTACCCATGTAGCTCCTGGGTAGACAGGGAGCTAAATCTTACCAAACACCTAAAACAGAGGACAAGGCTCTTAACTGACCAAAAACCAGGAAAAAATCCAACTTACATCATTTTATATACATATGCAGTCAGTTCCTTTTGTAGGTATGTGCGTTTGGATTTTATTGTCCTCTGTTATGCATCTTCTCAACTGATGGATTACTTTATCTATACACAAGACATACAACTGAGAGCTCCACTTGTATGCACTGTTGCATGTTCAGTTTATGTTGTTCATGCCTGAATAATGTACATGGGTATTTCCTCATCTGCACGGCCTCTTGATAGAACACCACAAGTACATTGTGCAGATCTGTGTTGGCCTGATCTGCTTATCAGTCACTAACTAAGGAGCTCACTACCTCAGTTACACAGCAACAACAGCCAGGCTTCCTATTTTTCAGGCCAGTTAGCACTGCGTTAGTTTACAGATGATATCTGGAAAACAAGAAAACTGGAAGGGATTGCAAGAGGTTGTGTAACCTGACCACTTGTGTAGTGCCCAGATCAAGTAAAAACAGAGCTTCAATGACTGATGTGGACCAAATCTCTTCAGAAAACTGCCTAATTTGGGGATTTTACCACTCTGACCAAGTTTTTTTTTGCCACACAGATTACAGGAGAAAGGTTCTCATTGTTCAACCCTTTGTGGCTAAAGATTCTTGTGTCTTTTACTCAAGGATCATGTGAATCCAAGGCCTACCCTTTCCACCTTGGGAGCTTAGGTATAAGATTGCAGAAGGAAAGAGATTATTAAAACAGTGTGTTTTAATAGACAAAAATAATGTCATTTCAGTGGCAGTCAGTGCCCACTTTGGACAGTCAGAACCACTCTAAAATGGTCTTTGTCACCAAGGACAAAAAGTGTGTTTGAGACCCAGCCCTCATGCCATGCTCTGATCTGCTCAGTACAAATGCCATGACTGCAATAAGAGTAATGATTAATATGAGCCCAGTGATGCCTGCATGTTTGTGGCTATGCAGCTACTTTGGCAGCAGCTTCCTGGAAATTTTGATTACATGGCAAACTGAAGAGCCAGAGGAGGAAAGTCAGCAGACCTTGATTTGGAGTGGTTTTGCTAAGAAAATAGATGGAGTCAAAGAAAATTAACCCAGCTGTTGACAAAATGATAATTTTCTTCCTGCTTTGTGAGATGGCAGTTCTCCTTTTCTTCTGAGGTTTGCTTCAGGACAGGAGGAAGCTTTGAAAACACTTCCCACCTTCTATAATCCTTGACATGGGAGCACTTCGCTGTTAGGTGGCAGCATTCAACCAGCAAGCAATTGCCCTCACCATTCTTTCCATCTGTCCTGTTCTCACAGTGCCAGCCCAGTGCAGATCCTTGGCACATGAAGATGGTTTGGACTCCAAAACGCAATGAGAAGGTGAGAGGAGGAGCAATATTACTACTGAGCTGGGTAGTGTGAGCTGAGGCTCAAAGGGTAGTCCCTAGCAAGCAATTTTGCCCTTCATGACCCATGTCAAATTGGGGTGCTATCATTGCATTACACTTTCATCTGGTACCTTTAAATCAGCATAAAAACACACTATAAAACTTACAGGGTTCTGTGGTAATTGTTCTGCTACAAAAAAACATGCCCAACATGAAACTTTCTGTCTTTTCTGGTGCCCATTTCTTGAATGGGATCATAACAGGGGTGAGAGAGAAAAAGAATGAGAAATAACTCCAGAAAGAAAATTATCAAGATTATCTGGGTGACCAATAATTATGGGATTTGATATCACAAGTAAATTTACATTTTAGAGATTGGCCAAGTAGAAGGAGAAAAGTTCCCAGCTCTTTCCAAAATAAGCAAGCAGTTCAGTGCACATCTCCTTCTGCAGTTGGATGGCAGTGCAGGGCATATTCATTACTGTTTGTATGCTGCTTGGGGTTTATATGCTGGTCCCCAGATCTCAGGTACTTTCCCACCACGTTCTTCTTCCTTGACTTGCAGTCAGCAGTGCTCTTTCCACCAACTACCCTGAGGTGTGTACTAGGATTTTGGTAACTCTTCTGCAGACAGGACTGAACATGACAGTTTTGGAAGAGAGCAACCAACTCTAGGCTCTCCAAAGATGTCCATGTAGGTTGTTGTGTTGGCTGTGAATTCGCTATTTTTTCTGGTTTTGACATGGAGCATTTCCTGGCTGCCTGCCACCATTTAAACAGAGATGAGGTCTGGTCAAGATGACCAAGGAGCAGTGGGGGGCACCCAGGTACAAACTGAAGCTGACAGATACGAAGCAATGTGGTGAGGCAAGAGTGGTAGACCTGCCAAAAGAAGAATAGCAAGAAGGCTGTAAACTGAAAAGAAAAAACATATCCCCTGCAAAGTGAAGCTGCTCCTCATCAGGAAGGCTTGTTGACTGCAAAGCAGCCCCTAGAAGAAGAGGTTTTGTTTCCAGGGACCTTGTATGCACTGTCTTCAGATTATCCAGTGCAGTGCTACTGGCTAGGCTGGTTGCCAAGATCTCCTTGTCCTTTGTACAGGGTCACAGAGTTTGTCCTGAACCTACTGATTTTCCTCTCTTTTAGAGTGTATTTTTAGAAGTCAGACACGTGCTGGTTTTTCTCTGCATTTTAAATCCAAAAGACTCAGATGACTTGCCTCAAATATTCCAAAAGAAAAAAATAAATCTCCTGTGGCTTCACATTGCATATGAAGTATTTCAAGCCTAACATATATTTCAGGTTTAATGTTTGATGGCTAAGTTAGAAAGTATTGCAGTTCAGATTTAGAACACGGTGCTCCCTATAACCTCAACCCCAAACTCCATAACTCCAAATTTAGTTCCTTATGGACTCTATCCACAGAGTGAGCTAAATACCCAGCTGCTGCCCAAGTACTACTTTAAGTAGCAAAGTCCAAAATTTAGACTCTGAAAGCCCTCACTCAGCAGCACATAAGTATCCAAAAGTAAAGTGCTCTGCATGCATAAGTATAAATTTTCTGGCCATGCATTGCTGAGCATCCCAGTTTCTGCTTCTTAAGTCGTGCCCTTTATATACAGGGAAGGAGCTAACCTTGCTCTGAAGGAGGCTTTGGATGCCATGTTTCCTTCTCCTCTCATGGAATTAACTGCCATTCTCTAGAGTTAAATACTGTCTTGTCTATTTAGTCTAAATCAGATATCCATAAGAGACGTCTACCCAGGAAAAGTTTCTGAGCGTTTTCCCAGAAAGTGTCTAAAATGGGCTCAAGTCCCTTCAGTTTGGTTTGGGGTTTGAGCCAAGGTGTCTGGCACAGCTGGTGAATGCTGATACAACTGGACAACCAGCACTGAGGAGGCAGGGAGGATATGGGAGGTAATGGTGGGGAGGAAGAGATAAAGCAATACTCCCTCTGCTTGTTATAACATTTCTGTTTGTTCCCACTGACTTTTCTGCATCACTGTGCCACATTGTGAGACCTCTTACATTACAGACATTGTAATTTAGTGAGGAGGAAATACGAATTCACCTGAAGAAGGATCTTCAATCTGAAGGAGAGAAAGCAAAAATAGGGATTGCTTTGTACTCCAGTAAAAAAAAAAAGCCCAGTGAGTGATCCAAGAAAGAGAAGTTCGTGGATATGTTTGTTATTTTACCTACATCTGCATATTTTCTGTGCTACAAAAACAGTAATATTAATTCAATTTCATTGCCTTTAGAGTTTCCTTAGATCCCTTTACCCCTCCTCAACTGTGTCTGCTCAATAAGCAGCAGCAGCTGAATTCAGATTTTCAATAAGGCTGGTGCTCCAGCAAAGGGTATTTTTAAACTACTATCTTCACTGACAAAGAGGAGAGTAAAGTCAAAATATGGATGCATAGCTTTAGAAGAGCTCTTTCTACCAGTCTGAGCATGACCTATATGCACGGGCTTTTATGCTTTCCCTGCAGGATGTCTAGTGCTAGTTTACAGAATTAAGGGTATTTTACCCAGTGTCTAAGGTCTCCAGGTCCCATACTGATGCCTGCAGAGAATAATACACCACTTTGGAGCCAGAGGCAAAAAAGCTAATGCTAGAATTGTAATAATATTCATTGAACTCATCTCAGAGTAAAAAAACTAATTATTAGGGTATATTCCTGATAAGTTTTTAGTATTCACATAATCCAGGCATAATCTCCAACAACAAACAGAATAATAGCATCCAGAACACAAGTTTGGTTTCCATTTCCAATTGACATTAAATAAAGGTCAAGTCCTGCTTCCCCTGAACTCATTGTGAAATTCCTAACTAACTTCAACAGAGAACAGAATAGGCCCCAAAGAGTTAACAGTAGTAGGATATAAAACAGAAATGAAGCAAACTCTTAATAAAAAAAATTATGGCTTACAGCTAAGAGCAACCTCTCTAGGGTTGTACCATTCAAAATAGGAGCAGAATTTCAGCCTCTAACATTCATATATACCATTTCAGATGCAAAATTTCTGATCTTTTCAGTGTCAGAGACAACATACTCCAGTATGCGTAAGATTTTGGTTACTTATCTTCTATGAGTTACAGGGCATAATATTTTTCACTGTTTAAAAATAACTCAGCTCCGAGTCACCACAGAAAAACCCTGTTCTAAATTGGATTTCCCCAACAAACCTAGACTGTATCACTTAATTTGAAAAGTCCAGAGAAACCACAAAACCTGCTTTACAGCATATAGTTTGTGTCTACTGTCCCATGGCTACCTCGCATGGCATAGGAGGAATGAGAAAATCGAGGCAACGAAAGGCTGGAGGTACCCTGGGGATCCCTGGTCTGGTGGAGATAACTGCACTGGACAGGGCAAAGGGACTGAAATAGAACCAGGCTCTCAAAGCCATCACTGTCATTTCCACCTCCTGCTAAGCAGAAACATATTTCCAGACTGAAACTCTTGTCATTGATTTCAAGGCAGTCAAACTCCCACTGATTTTCAAAAAGCTCTTACTCATTTCCCACCACGCCTGTGCTCAGCACCACAATGCAACACATCACCAGGCAGGCAGTGACAACAAGTGGGAAGGTTTGAGATGCAAAGCTGGGTTTCCTGGATTCTGCGTAGCCTAGTACTTCAGCTAAAGAATCACCACACAGGATTTATACTAATAAAGGCCTGCAGGGCTTGCTTTATTATGTTTCTCATTCTAAGGGATACACGCAGCAAAGGCTTGGCCACAAACTAACCAATTCATGTTCTTTTAATGAAGAATATTTCTGCTGGTACAAGCGGTTTTCTCCATTAGCTTGTTTGTCATAACTTTTGTATCTGCTAATCTGAAAATCCATGGCTTCAGATTTCACATCTTTACCTGAATTATCATGGCTCCAAGGCAAGTAATTCAACTTGCATTTGAGTTGCACAGCCAGGGGGACAGCTGTGCTGTTTCTTCACCTTGAACCTTGATGCTGAAGCAGACAGTACAAACCCTGAGAGCTCCAGTCCTATACCACTACCTTTGAAGGCAGAGGGATTGGAAAACATCGCAGGGAAAGCTTTGTACTACTGCTGCCTGCCCTTAGCAGGTTGAGACTGCACGAAGGCATAACTGAGACCAGGCGGAAGGTTCCTCATAACATATGCTCCAAGAAGGCTCCTGCAAAGCCCTGGGAGCACAGAAACCTTCCTGACACAGCCCTTTCCGCTGCCCATCATTTTACTTTCTCTTTTAAAAGCAGAGTTTCTTTTTAGTGCTCCGAACCTGGAACTACTGGTCAGACTAGAACTGTAAATCCTTAATGTATTCCTGTTCAACGGGAGGAAAAAGCAGCAAATACAATATTTGAGGGGGAGCTAGGAGGGAAGAAAAGAGAGACATCCCAGCTAATTTACACCAAGGTGAATCTGATTCACTTTAACAGATCCTGAACTCAGAAGTTTTTATAGCATAACTGCAAATAATATGCCAATAGAAAGATTAAAGGAAATGTATCAGGTAATGTCTGTCCAATTTGAAATTTTTATTTCAAATAGACATAGTCTAATATTTCAAAGACATTGACAAATGTCATCTGACAACTAAGTACGCCACAGGGTTGCTGGCCAACTTAAGCAAGTAAAAGTGAAGGTATTTGCACTTGCTTTTAAGACTTAGAGATTCATGATAGGATTCTTTCTATCTGGACAGTGATTTACTATTGCGCCATTGCTTTCTTTATCACTTCAGAATCATTGCTTTTGGTTGAGAAGATTTTCTTGCACAACAATCATTCAAATTTTCAGGTGTTGTTTTCAGACTTTATTTCAGAGGAAATTTGAACTTTCAATTAATAATTCGTGCTTTCCCTTAACCACATATTCAATGCTGAAGTTAAAAAAGATCTTTTATTGTGAGAACACGACATAGCTTTAATAATTTTCAGCAGATCAAGTAAATCTTTATTAACTGATAATGCAGCTCCAACAATGCCAGCTTCCACTGTCTCAAATCCTAGCTTAAATTAGGACTTCTGAAAATTATATTCTGTTGAGCACCAACAGAACGGTCTTGTACCACTATACTATGGAGCATAGCTAAAATCATCCAATAAATTTGCGTAACATCAAATTCTATTCTTCCTTTAACCATTCCTATACTAAAAGGGTTTTTCTTCTGTAAGCGGCCTCTTGTGCTGCCACTGATCACCACTAGAAATAGCCTGGCTCCATCTTCTTCATTCCCTCTCATCAGGCATGAGTAAGATCACCTGGAGTCTTCTCTTCTGCAGGCTGAACAGTCCCAGCTCTCTTAGGCTCTCCTCGTATGTCATATGCTCCAGTCCCTTAATGATCTTCATGGCCCTTCACTGGACTCTCTTCAGTATGTCCATACCTGTCTTATACTGGAGAACCCATAACTTGGCATAGTACTCCAGACATGGCTCACCAGGACTGGGGAGAGGGGAACGATAACATCGCCTGACCTGCTATCAGTGCACAACCTAATGCAGCCCAGAATATCATTTGCCACCTTTACCACAAGGGCAGTTTGGTTGTTCATGTTCAACTTGGTGTCCACCAGAACTCTCAGGGCATTTTCTACAAAGCCGCTTTCGAGCTGGTTGGTCACCATCATGCCCTGGTACATAGGGTTATTCATGCCCACATAAAAATCATAGAATAATGGAATCAGGAAGTCATAGAGCTCTTTAGGTTGGAAAAGATCTTTAAGATCACTGAGTCCAACTGTTAACCCAACACTGCCAAGACCACCACTAAACCATGTCCCTAAGTGCCATGTCTACACCTATACTAAATATCTCCAAGGACGGTGATTCAATCACTCCCCTGTGCAGCCTGGTCCAATGCATGACAACCCTTTCAGTGAAGAAATTTTTCCTAACATCCAATCTAAATTTCCACTGGTGCAACTTGAGGCCATTTCCTCTTGTCCTATCCCTTGTTACTTGTGAGAAGAGAAAAGAACCCACCTCTCTACAGCTTCCTTTCAGGGAGTTGTAGAGTATGAGAAGGTCTCCTCCAGACCAAACAACCCCAGTTCCCTCAGCTGCTCCTCATCAGACTTGTTCTCCAGATCCTTCACCAGCTTTGTTGCCCTTCTTTGGAGACTCTCCAGCACCTCAATGTCTTTCTTGTAGTGAGGGGCCCAAACCTGAACCCATTATTCAAGGTGCGGCCTCACCAGTGCTGAGTACAGGAGACCAGTCACGTCCCTAGTTCTGCTGGCCACACTATTTCTGATACAAGCCAAGATGTTGTTGACTCTCTTGGCTACCTGGGTACACTACTGGCTCTTATTCAGCAAGCTGTTGATTAATACCCCCAGGTCCTTTTCTGACGGCAGGTCCTTTCCTGCCACTCTTCCCCCGAGCCTGTAGTGCTGCATGGGGTTGTTGTGACCCAAGTATAGGACCCAGCACTTGGCCTTGTTGAACCTCATGCCTTGGCCTTGGCCCATCAACACAGACTGTCCAGATCCCTCTGAAGAGCCTTCCTACCATCAATCAGATCAACACTGCTGCCCAACTTGGTGTCATCTGCAAATGTAATGAGGGTGCACCAGATCCTCTTGTCCAGATTGCTGTTAAAGATATTAAACAGAACTGGCCCCAGCACTGAGCCCTGTGGAGCACTGCTTATGACTGGCCACCAACTGGATTTAACTCCATTTACTACCATTCTTTGGACTCTACCATCCAGCCAATTTTTTACTCATCAAAGATCACACTTATCCAAGCCATGAGCAGCCAGTTTCTCCAGGATAATGTATGTTGGAAATGGTATCAAAGGTTTTATTGAAGTCTAAATAGACAATATCCACAGTCTTTTCTTCATCCACTATTGGGTCACCTTGTCATAGAAGGAGATCAGGTTGGTAAAGAAGGACCTGCCTTTCATAAGCCCATACTGACTGGGCCTGATGACTTGGTTGTCCTGTACATGCCGCATGATAGCACTCAGGATGATCTGCTCCATAACCTTCCCCAGAACCTATGTCAGATTGACAGGCCTGTAGTTCTCTGGATTCTTGTTCCAGCCCTCCTTGTAGGGTGTCGCTTTTGTTAACCTCCTATAAACCAGGACCTCCCCATTTAGCCAGGACTGCTCATAAGTGATTGAAAGTGGCTTGGTGAGCACTTCCATCAGCTCCCTCAGTACCCCTGGTCAGATCCCATTCAGTTCCAGAGACTTCTGTGTATTTAAGTGGTCTAGTACATCACTGACCATTTCCCCTTGGGTTATGGGGTCTTCATTCTGGCCCATGTCCCTGTCTTCCAGCTCAGGGGGCTGCATACCTGAAGAACTGGTCCTACCAGACTGAAGCAAAGGCATTAAGTACATCAGCCTTTTCTTCATCCTTTGTCATTATATTTCCCCCTGCATCCAACAGAGGATGGAGATTCTCCTCAACCCTCCTTTTATAGAAACATTTTTTTATTCTCTGTTACAGCAGTAGCCAGATCAAGTTCTAGATGGGGTTTGCTCCTTCCAATTTTCTCCCTGCATAACTTCACAACATCCTTGTAGTCCTCCTGAGATGCCTGCCTCTTCTTCCAAAGGTTGTAAACTGGCTTTCTGGGCTGTCAGTGCACATTGCTGGCTCATATTCAGTTTTTCATCCACCAATAACCTCAAGTCCTTCTCCACAGGGCTGCTCTCAATCCTCTCATCACCTAGCCTGTATCCATATTTGGGATTGCCCTGATCGAGGCTGCCATCAGCCATTTTCTCTAGCCTGTCAAGGTCCCCTGAATGGCCTTTTCTAACACCATCCCTGCACAATTGGAGTATGTGTCCATATCCCTTCCAGGCCCCCTGACTCTATTTCCATTTCTTGTGGGGTTCCTTTTTCTGCTTGAGTTTTGTCAAGAGTGCCTTTTTCAACAATATAGGCCTTCTTCTGCCTTTGCTGGATTTTCTGCATATTGTGATAGACCATTCTTGAATTTGGAGGTGATGACCCTTGAAAATCAAGCATCTCTCCTGGACTCCTCTTCCTTATCTGTGTGTATATGTTAGGGTTAGGTTCATCTCTGTCGTGTTTGTTAGCTTTGAGGTCTCTCTTGTCCACTCCACCCTGTGCTCTTTGCTTGCTATCCTGGTCTGCCACTTCACCACTTCTTTGTGAGTTGTAATCTCCCTTTTCTGTTATTCCTGGTTTGAATCTCTCCTCTCCAGTTTGGCCAGCCTGTTGGCAAAGGTGTTTTACCTTGCTTGGTCAGGTAGATCTCATCTCTTCTAGCAGTCCTTGATTCTCAGAGTCCTATGGCAGTGTGTTGACGTATCCTCAAGAACTTCACCCTCACTGGCAGGATTAAGGAGAAACCCACATGGTCCTTGGGCCCTTGGCCCTTGCCCCAGAGCCATGTAGTTGCTCTTGTTATGCATCACATAACCATTTAGGCCAAAAAAAATGTGAAACAAGTGAGTCAGTTTTCTGAAGCTCTTCATATTTCAAGAGAGGTAGGAGAGAGACAGAGAGATGGGAACATGGATTTAATTTCCTTTCTTGTACTTGAAGATTTTAAATTTGCAGAATCTTGTATTAGGTTTGCAAATCTTTTCTTGTAGCCCTCAAGGAAAAGGGAAAAAGAAATGAGAATCCACAATTTAAACAAAAAACATTCCCTACCATTAGCATTTCTTTGATGATCATTTTGGTTTATTGTTGTGCATTAACTTCTGTATAATCACATAATTGCTACAACATTCATATAAATAATGCATTTGGAAGAGAAAGTAAACAGTGTGTCACATTCTATTCTCCAGCGAATTTAGTGGGACCTTCTAGCTTGACTTCAGTGTTAAAGCTGCTTTTTTGCCTCAGGGTAGATAATGCCTGTTAACGAAGTCAGAGTAAACAGGGAAAATAAAAGTACTTTCATTTTATCACAAGATAAATATGATGGGTCAGCCCCAAATCTCTCAGTGAATTTACTCCATGGCTAAACTAAATGTGTATTCTTTTCGCTGTATTGATACCTCAGGGGAGCAGATATGTATTAGCTATCACAAGCAGAAAAGACAAACACCATTTGTAGGCCCCCATCCCCAGGTCCTCTTGGTTTTTCCCTTTATGAAAGTTTCTGGTAAAAGCTTCTATAAAGTAATAGAAGAGAGTTGCTCATGTTTGCCAGCTGTTTTTTTGCACTACATGAAAATATTTCTCAGGTGCAATCTTCTCTCTTAGTCTCAAACACAGCCGGTGTGCAGCAAGAGCTGGGTTGCCACACACAGGGGCCTGTATTTTCTGTACACCTCTCCTGCACCAGAAAGAGGAGATCAGTGAAGCAGCTTGATGCCTTATTCAAGCATCCTCCCCAGCCAGAGTTGTTCAAATGGGCAGACTCAGGTGGCAGCAAAGAAAAGGCTGTTCTTGCATCTCTGCACTCCACCCTACATCCCCAGCTCATTCCGTTTACACAACCCACACTCTGCCTTTGCCAATTTAATCACTTCACTCAGGTGATTTCCAGCATGTTAGGATTCACTTAGGTCACTGGGCAGCATGGCTCTATCTATCCCTGGTAAGATGCTCAGAGGAGCTCCCTGGGTATAGGTGACAGGAGCCTTTTGGGCCACGAGCATAGTAAAACACCTTACTGCTTACAGTCCAACCCAGACTATGCGCCCAGATGTTAAACTGTACTGGGACAAAATTTTCTGAGCAATGTCCTGTGCCTTTCAGAGCAAAAGAAATAATACCCATTCTGAATGCAAAAAGTAGCCCAGTTTGCTCCTCCCTGGTGTTAAGTGCTTCCTACGGCAATGAGATCAGCATCAGCATGCATTATTCTCTAAGCCTTTCTACCAATTCCAGCAGCAGCTCAAGCTGTTACTGCCCACAGAGAGCCAGAGTTTCTATATTCCTCATGACACTTGCCCTAGACAAGATTAGAAATGACTAATATGAAAATGTTAGCAGATACCTGGATTCACCTCTACATTGCTGCTTCCACCACTATAATCAGTGGGTGGGTGGAAAATACTTAACATGACTGCCTTGTGTATAGATATTTTGGGAAGGCATATGTGTAAATGGAGTACCTCAAATTTCCAAAGCTTCTTCAGTTTTCTACCTATCTTTGTTGTCCAACTCATGGTATCACTAGTCTTTCTCTTTTTGTCACAGCGCATAAAAAGTGTTCACCCCGACGTGGGGAGACATGGAAACGGGGAGTGAACATTTGTGAAGTGACTCTTCATTTGACAGGTGTTTTAAAAGCCTCCAGCAGTGAGGTAGGTCAGAGTTTGGGGAGAAATCCGAGATGTTCTTCTATTGGGAAGATTCACCCAGCTCTCCTTTAACTTAAAGGAAACTCAGTGCAAAGTCTAGTTCAGCCAATTAGCTGCACTGGTTGGTTAAAGCTAAAAGAAGATGATCAGTGTTCATGTTTAACTTTATAATATTGATATAGAACCCATAAATGCCACCTCAGCTCTTCAACATTGAAGAATAGGCAACAAAGTTTTCTCCTTTGAAATGAAACTACTATATTTCTAATAAAGAAAGGAGCCACATTTAGGAGAATTTTACAAAAACATTTCTTATCTTTTCCAACAAGTCTCTCTCCATTTGAGGAAAAGCCCGGTGATATTAAGGAACC